>JAMKCH010001822.1:0-91735 GCA_023653785.1 Ophioderma brevispina
TGAAATTCAATACATCTTGGCTTGAAAAGTGCATAAATGTTAACTTTTTTTTCCCTTATCATGCTGGAGATACACGGGAGTTTACCACGGATTCAACCACCACATTATGGCGATTTCGCCTGGGGTTATTTAGTTCATACGGTAGAACAATGCAACTCGCTTGGCAATAATTATTTAGAGACAACCTTTATCACATCTTCACTCGAAGAAGGTCCATCTGCCATCTCTCGCTGAACTTTAAGACCTAACTACTAAAATGACTCAAGAGACGACCCGGCTAGAGGGCGCTAGTCCATATTCTGCCTGGACAGCTCATCGTCACATATATGCCATTAAACAATAAAAAAGAGTCAAAGAGTTCCCAAAAATATTTGATATTACAAGAATAGCTTAAAAATGAAGGATAAGTCTGTAGAAGTCTTATTTTCCAACTGAAGAATTGAGAGAAAAGAAAAAGAGAAAGAAAAAGCAGGTTGTCAAAGATATGAATCTCCATTCAATTGCGTGTTGTAGTAGTGTACGTACGGACAGTGATGACTATTGACTGTCGTTAATTATGTTGTTTCTGGTCCTGTCATTTGCAGAGCATGTTAGGATACCTATTCTTGTACAGGACATTGCACTAATATGATTTTTGATTGATTTTTCTATGTCTGATTAAACAACTTCATGATAGTTAAATCATAATACAGCAGAACATTCTGTGGACAAAACGCTGTGAAATCGCTCACCCGGACAGCAAACTGGACAAATAATGTTAACTGTGTAAATACCATGGGAATGGTGACAAACGAGCCGTGATTACTATGTCATAATTCTCGAGCTTTGGTGGGCGGATTGTCATGGGCATTGGCACAATTTATACCCGACAGAATATAATTAATTATTTCCAATAAAAATGAAACTTCACAGTTTTTGAGAATTCGGAGTTTATCTGTTGCAAAACTTTTTGAACACCCTGTATGGAAGTACTTTCTGCGGTAAGAACATGCTACAAATAAAAAGATGAACATGCCCCATCTGAGTGGAGAATTGCAGGGTTCTAACAAAAAAAAAAAAAAAAAAAAAACTGATCTTTGGTTATTTTGAAATTATCGGACCGTCTTTAAAAAGTTTAAAACAAAAAGACAAACAAAAAGAAACAAAACCAATTAAAACAATTGAAAGTAAACCTTTTAAAAACATTGAGACCTTTAATAAAGCAAAATTATAATTCATTTTAAAGCTTATCAAACTTAACATATAAAAATCTCCACAACAAACCCAAAAATCAGTTAGATCTTGTAATTTCAGCTCAGGTACTGACCAGATTATCATATACTGGAATAACTGAAGGCTGAACCATGGTTAATCTAGCTCCTGTTAGAAACTCAATAATTGGGGGAACGCCAACTATAACAAATGCAAAAAAAAAAAAAAATAATATAAACACGGGAAGGGGAGGGCGCTAGTGCGTGAATTACAAGGAGGG
The DNA here is from genome assembly GCA_023653785.1 of Ophioderma brevispina. NCBI lineage: Eukaryota > Metazoa > Echinodermata > Ophiuroidea > Amphilepidida > Ophiodermatidae > Ophioderma > Ophioderma brevispina. The sequence goes on from JAMKCH010001822.1 coordinate 1,472, forward strand.
GGAGATGTAGCGCGGGATGACGTGCAATTCAGTCTTATTCTTGAAAAAGTGCTCTCGTTTATGAATTTCGAACTTGCCAGACTACCAGATTCCTAAGGGTTTGATATTTCGCATTGCAAAAATACGAAAAAATTGCTGTACACTTTAACCACTTTCTATAGAGATGTCAGTTTGTTTTTGTGGTGGAGACTCTAGGTTTTAATGACATTTAGATTTTGCTTTGTAATTTAGATTGTAACATGTCAACTGTGACATGGTGTATCGATCAGTAGGTATTTTGTTGTAACACTGTTACCAGGAAATAAGCAATACAGGGAAAGGGCACCTTTTCCCACCCCAGAGTGTGCCATCATGTGCGCAGCCATTTTAAAATAGGGCGTCTGGTTTCTTAATAACTCTTAAGGAGAACCTGTATTAAGAATAAAATTATAGGCAATATATTCTATAAAATATTATTGGCCACATATCGAGTGGTTTCAAGGAAAATAGAATTATACTCGTCATAAAACTAAATTAAAACATTTTTCTGACCATAGCGCTATTTGAAATTCGCGCTAATGTAGATGAGATATGTATTGTTATGCGATAAACGGGAGGGCACAGTAGCATCATACAACTTCACATGTGAAGCTTTCATAATATGTGTTTCCTACCGCTTGTAGGACGCATGTGCCGACCGTATCGCATAACCTTTCCACACGAGAATTTTAAATAGCGCCTGAGTTCAGACTAGAAATGGTTGTAATTCATTTTTATGGTTAATAATTCGTTTTTCGATGAAAACCACTCGATCTGGGGGCTCAATTATCTTTTATATGATCTTGTATTACAATCATTCGTTGTACGGGTTCTCCTTTAATTTCATCATGAGGCGTAGCCTTATTTCTCTTCCATGCTTTTATATCAGGTAATAAGAACACTTCTGAACTGATCACATACTTTTTTTTATCGTGAATCACATTTTCTGAGATGACGGTTGCTGGCGGAAGGTGGGCTGTGCTGGCAATTTGTCAGCACCACCTTATCTTGCTACAGAGTGAACCCGTATTTTGCAACCCGATTGAACCGATTGATGCACTGTGGCATAAGTCTCCCTCTCCGATATTCCGTTTTAATGACTGGGAAAAATAACGAATGATCGTCGGAACATCAAACCGATGTTAAAGTCATCATAGTCCGCAGGTATCATAGTCCGGGCTCCATAGAGACAAGAAAATTGGGTTAAAACGCATTAAATCGGCGCAAGTTTGTTCGATAAACCCAGTGTAGCGTGATAAGTTTACCGTTTTAAACCCAAAATTCACACCTTGTAATGGCAATTCTTCTTTTCTTAAGACACTATCATGGTTTTGAAAAATATTTAAATTTGCACGGAATAGCTTTCAAAGTGAAGGCATACTTCTGTAGAATTCTCATAAGTTAACCTTTTCCCAGCTTAGAAGGACAGAAGAGGAAGAAAACGGCAGGTGTTCCAAGATACGATGCTCCATGCAGACGTGTGGGAGTAAGTGTCCGTTCGGACAATAAGGACTAAAATCTCCGATTCTGTCCCTTATAGGTTCTTCGGGCTTAAGCATTGCAGGGTATGGTAGGATATCCTGTAACTTGTTACATACATGCGAAAACTGATTTTGATGATTTTTCGATTTGCTGATTCGCAAATCATGATAGTGTCTTTAAGTTACATATTTACTCAAAGTAAAAATATATAATTTTGGATTCTTAAGTTTGTATATTTCAAACAAAGAAAGTTGTATTAGACAGAGTTCTAGTCAAACCCCCATGCAAACCACCATGTCGCAAATAAACATATTTTTCATGCATTTCACTGTCATTGTGTCCTGTTCAAAGACTCAAATTAATTTTGAAGCATATATTATCAATGAAATTAATATTCCATAATGTATAATTGGAAATAGGCAAAAATAAAAATAAAAATAACGATCTAGTATTCGCTACCTAGGTGAACCCTACGTACCTACGTACAGTATCATGATGTGTTCTTTTTTTTGTTTTCCTTTTCCCGCGTTTTCTTACAGACGAGAAAAATGTTTTATCTACTATAATCGTCTTTACTTGTTAGTCGTCATACGACAGGCGAGGTATTACTACCATCAGTGTGTTCTATTAAAATCAAATCGGCAAGGAGGGTGTCCAAGATTTAAATTTACAGCCCCAAAACACTGTATGGTTAAGAAATGCAAACATACGTTACGTCAAAACCCCTAACTAAAGGTAGGAAGCTTTTAAACAGCTAGCATTCTAAGCAGCTATTACCCCAATGTAACTTCATTAGAATCACTTCATTTTTGAATTTCTAACGTATTAATTGGATGCCGCGGACCTTAAATGAAACATACGAAATAGAAACATACGTTACCACTTATTTCAAAACAGTTGCTAAATCAAAACCTTTAGCGTCCGACTACGCCTGCTGTCGCTTGATCGAAACTACGAAGCGCCATCATGCGTTGGAGCTCCTTGACAATGTGAGAAGCTCGATAATTGCGGATTTTAAGTGAAACGTGTTCGTAATCAGGTGAAAGATATCCACGATTTTGCTCTTTAAAGGTAAATATCTGTTTTAACTGCTAAATCAAGTGAAATTTTATTTCTCAGGAATGTAATGATACTCTTTAGATACGGTAGCTCGGGTTCAAAACGACAAACATGTCACTTGATATGCTTTTACAGTGCAATATAGACATAGTGTAGATATAAATTTGTAACGTAAGTGTCATAATCTTGTCACGTAAGTTTCGTTTTTTTTTCAACTCTGATAGGCGATGTGTTTTTCTCAGGAATTAGGTTTTTATTAAACAATCTGCAATAATGAAGTTCAAGGGATAATTATAACAATTGTTTTCGACAAGTGTCAATTTCATATTATAGTTAAATGTACCTATAGTGTGCCTTTTAAACACGTGGTAACGTAGGTTTCATAAATAAACTAGTGAATTCATGTGGTTATACTCTTGTTACTATGAAGTGTTTTTATTATACAAATTTATTATTTGAATATATGAACGTATAATTTACGTAATCGGGAGTGTGTTGTTATTCTAATACTTTCGGAATTACTTGTTACATATAGTTAAAAGTTAACGTAAGTTGCAATATTATAATGACATATTACTAACAGCTGTCTATAAAAATTCGTTTAAATGGCCGAAAAGCAAAAATGATTTGTGGGTCCCATACAAGGAGATCATATGCAAGATAGAGCCTCCGAAACGTCTATCAAAGGGGCTCTTTAGCATAACAAAGACCAGGCAGGCATGATAAAGACAAAATATGAGCAATATGTACGAGAATTGAATTAATCTCAATTAATCTCGAGAATCAAGATTAAGACTAATCATACGGTGGTATGTTCCAGTGTACCATTTCAAAATTGATTGCAAAGTTTATGGTTTGAAATTGAATGTTGAAACACAGGTCTACGCATATCGCAAGCCATAAAGGCCATAACGTATTGCCGCAACGCGTTGCGACATTTCGGCAACGCGTTGCGACATTTCGGCAACGCGTTGCGAGAAAGTATCAACGCGTTGCGGCGTCGGCCAATTACAATGACGATTTCCTGTGACGTATTTCAAAAATTAGACCCACAACGCGTTGCAAAGTATATAGCAACGCGTTGTGGAAACTCACAACGCGTTGCAAGCGTTGCAAGCCTTCACAACGCGTTGCGACCTTCACAACGCGTTGCGAAGGTTCACAAGCCATAAGGGTCACAACGTATTGCCGCAACGCGTTGTGAGAAAGTAGCAACGCGTTGCGACATTTCGGCAACGCGTTGCGGCCTCGGCCAATCAAAATCATGAATTTCTGTGACGTATTTAAAAAAATAGATCAACAACGCGTTGCGGCAATACGTTATGACCCTTATGGCCTTCACAACGCGTTGTAAGCCTTCACAACGCGTTGCGAGCTTCACAACGCGTTGTAAACTTCACAACGCGTTGTGAAGAAAATAAGGGTCATAACGTATTGCCGCAACGCGTTGTGAAGGTTCAAGAAATTCATGATTTTGATTGGCCTACACCGCAACGCGTTGCCGAAATATAGCAACGCGTTGCTACTTTCTCGCAACGCGTTGCGGCAATACGTTATGGCCTTTATGGCTTGCGATATTCGCATACATATGTGTAAGGTTTAATTACTTCTTCAATGAGGAAACTTCAGATATACCTTAAAATTCCTGATTCTAAAACTTGGTTGCGTTGGAAGTGTTGAAATAGTGTTGTTGTTAGGGTTTGTGCAAACAATACGATTTTGACAGATAGATTAGGTATAAAAAGATGTTTGCCGTAACCAAACCGACCTTAAAAACCTTCTGACTTTTGATTTTTTTGTTTTTAATTTCTTTTAACAAAAAATTTAAAAATCAGACGTTACGGCAAACAAACTTTTCCTACGCTTTACCTTGCAATGGTATTGAAATAAGTGGTGTTGATCTTATACGAAACATGCGTTACTGTTATTTCAATTGTTATGATTCAAAGTAAGCTTAGTAGCTGTTAATGATAAGAAAACGTTCGCACTTTATGTGTTTTGATAATTGGAACATATTGTACTCTTCTTTGTTACAATCCTACGATTGTATAATCATGAAACGTTGCCATTTTGGGGAAAATATGCAATTATGTCAAAGCAAATACTTGCCCAATTGATTCAAGAAATTCGGCTTCATTGTATGTATTTCTGTATAACGTTTTTTGTAAGCAACATTATGTGATTCCCTGGACCCATAAGCGTTAGTTTGATAAAATTAATGAAACTTATGTTACCCTTTATCCAAACAATCTTACAACAAAAATCCCATATTGAAATGCAAAATAATCTGGCATATCATGACAGATATAATTACGACACAATTGATGATTTTGGTGAGCATTTTAATTAGGAATATCATTCATTACATTTGAAATTTCCATTAAGAAAAAATTCAAATTGTAACGGATTATTTTTATTTTCGATTTAATTCAAAGACCGTCAGAAAATTACTCATTTCGTAGATGATACCTTTAGCATTGAAGGAGAATCTTACAAATTCATTTGAATTATCATTGTATTAGACAGAAACATTGAAATGATTTAATTTCCTCGATATTCACCGTGTAGAGTAGTAGCATTGATTGCGTAACTTACGTTATGGTGTTAATGTTAACATACGTTACATAAATTGTCCTTCATGTAGATTCATAGTAAATTGATCATTCAATGTAATTAATAGCCAATGTGAGAGCAAGCAACAAATGCGTCATTTGAAAGCAACAGACCAACTTAAGGGTAAAATATCATAAAAAATACAAGAAACGAAAAAAGGTCATTGTATATTAATTTGATCTAAATGATTCAATTCAGGAGTTAAAGTATCCAAAATAATTTTAAGATCACATGGAATAGTATTTACTACCTAGAAATCCAAAACTTATATAAAGTCATTAATAAAATACACCAGAGGTATTACAGTGTACCTTTGTGATTGAATCTTCATTTTATTGTTATATCACATGATAACGTAAGTTACATAATGAAAATACAAGACTAAAGTTGAAGGTGTTTTGAAAATAAAAGTTCGCGAGATTTCATGTGGATATGAAATGTGGATATGAAAGAAACTTTAAGGTACTATCTTTCATTTATGAATAATATAAAGTTGTTTTGTTGAATTTCATTTTTTTTTTCAATTTGCCATTTCCAACTTGCCCCGATTTAATGGTTTTAATTTAAAGCGTGAAACTAATGTTGCGTAAATAGTCAACTGAGTCGATTCCCCTATTGTTCATCATTGTTCCCGGACTGTGAGCCCGGAGGACTATATCTCCTGCCACACCGCCACTGTCAGAGTCTTGCTATTACGCGACCTACCGTAAATCATAACAGGCTATTTCCCTTACGCAGGCGAGTAACAGGGGTGGGAACAGGGGTCACTTGTCAGAGGGGAAATTTCCCGACTTAGAGGAAGATATTCCCGTTTGGGATGGGTTTGAGGCAGATTTTCCTGGTTGGAGGTGAAAATTTCCCAGTGAGCAGGGCAAAAAGGGCTGATTTAGCATGATTTCAACTTTTTCTTCCTGGCAAAAGCTCTCTGGAGTGGCAACCGCCCCACCCCACTCCTCTCCCCGCCTATTACGCTATTGCCATACTATTATGCCTTACTGCAATTGCAAAGATTGTGTTAATTTACAGATGAACGAAGTAAGTATTAATTATTATGACATTTATGCATGTCACTGTCGTGTATAGCCGAGGAAAAGAATTTTCGGCAGCCTTAACGGAATAAACTGCCATGTAATACATGTGGTGGCAGAATACTTAATTCATCCCCATAAGTGACTTGCTTTTGAAGACAAAATTCAAAATTATTAGGTTTGGGATTCTGATTTCGGGATGATTTTTAGTATTCTGCCAACACTTAAATTCGGCACCATTAACCAAACGACAATAGCTGCACAGCAGATTCGGACACGGATTCGGGTCAATCAAATCCTCGACGACCTTAGTTTCGAATACGCGTTTATATACGCTAAAAAACAATTTGTGTTGTACAATACGCGTAACATTTAATATGTTTATAAAAGAGACTTTAAACTGAGGAACTGGCGAGCATACATTACATTGTTATTCGTTCCCGGCATACAGTGTAAAATACTATCGTACTGCAAATGTCACGTGTTTTGTGTCATGTGACTAAGAAGTCTAGCCATAATGGGTCACGCAGCACCCCCCCCCCCTTCGAATCTATAGTCGATCCAACCTGATATTCCCGTCCCTCTACAGTTTGGGGCTGCGACAAAGGTATGGAATAGAGCAGTTCGCTTTAGTTTTAATCGATAGTATGTGATAAGCTGGTCACAATAGGATTTGTCTCACCATCCTCAGTAAAAATTAGGACTGAACACAAAAAAGTCATGTTTGTCGTATATGCTATTTTTGTGTTCATGAAATAGAAGTATCACAATCGGCGCTATAGGTATAATCATATTTTATAGGAGTTTTAAATTCACTATACATTTCCATCATTACCATCAGATTCATATTGCCTTTCACTGATCTTTCCATCAACTTGATTAGGATTTGATTTATGCTTTTTGTGCATGCTTTCTTTCAATTGATATCCTATATGATTCCTAAGCGAAGTTCAATTTACGAAGTTTTATTGCGGACGTTATTTCGTCGTCGTTATGAATGTTCGGTACTCATTCAGGTACCCATGGAAAACGAGGACAATCTTGCATTTTATACTAACATCATAAGTTCGCACATCCATCATTTTAAATAGTTAAACATTGTCCTTTAAATTCAACAATTTAAAAATTTTCCCCCTTATTTTTCCACTTCAAGATCTTTTGTCTATAAGAACCCTAACCTGAATACCCGGATGCTGCTTTTATGTTGTTTTTTTTCACGATACGAGTGCAAATATCAATTGGAGAATTAACATTAAATCATCGTGGCATAAGAAAATGTTGGGTGTCAAAAATATAGAAGGGTGATATACAGATGGTTAAATGGACACTATGAATCTTGTTCAATCAAAACCGAATTTATGCATTTTAGAAATTGTTTTCTGTATACAATACCCTAAAATATGGAATAAATAGGCCGAGAGTGATGCATTTACTACGACGCAACGCATGATAAAGACGTTTTTTTTTTCCTAACTAATTGCCTAAAATATAATCAGCTGCGCATATTTTGGTGTGAAAAATTCAAATAATCATAGCGTTTAAAGTCGCATTCGGCCCGATCGCTAATAAGCCCCCCATCCCTCGTCACCAGAAAGCCCAGATTTAACGGGAAGTGGTCAACATTTGGTATCAAAGAAACGACTTATTTTTCTCATTCACCACCCTGTGAAATCTTGAGAGCCAAAGGATTTTTTGGTGTTGGAAGTTATGAGGCGAAAATGTTATCCCTTTTGGTCGACCATATAATTTTACACAACGTATCTAGGGCTTACAAATTCACGTTTTTCGCTTAATCTCGCATCAAAACGGATTGAAATATCGCGGCGTGAAACTTTTACAGATGCGTTTTTGGGGGAAGGCCAATCTAATCAAGATTAAAAACTTCATATCCTTAAATCGGCCGTTCCCTTTAATTCTAATGCTAATAGCATAAATAAGCATATTGGTGGCGCTATTCCTTTTTCCTAAATCGTACTCGAGTAACTGTTTTAATGTTCTCCTATTTTGAGGATTTGGTGGGTGCGAGACATATAAAAAAATTCCTTAAAAAGAAAGGGGCGGGGCCCCAAGGAGTGAGTCTTGTTGGTGTGTTTGTATCTATGTGGTTGGGAAATAATTTTATTTAAGAAAGAGACCGGAGTAACACATATCCGATTGAATTCGTGAAGTTTTACTTGGCAACTTTTTCCTTTAGTACAAAGTGTTTTGAAATAGTATAAACAATCTATTATATTGACATACAAGAATATAGTATGACCAGTTTAGTTGTTGTTGGTGAAACCTTAATCAGACTATAACCTGTACTTATTAAACTTTTGTCACCACCTTTACTAGGTCCCTGTCTGACTACCGGCCACAGGGCCCCTTTGCACCTATACCATGGCTCCTTTTACCTAGCTGCCCCAAAGTCCCCAAGGTCTTTTCTTTCTTCAATTTCGAATCTATCCAAGACCCCTTCACAACTGGTCTGGGGCCTCACAGCTGTCACACAAGAGCGTCCTTAACCACTAACACAGACCCCCTTCTCATCTACAAAGTGTGGCCCTTTCCCAACTAACCAAGGTCCCCTCCGCCTTCCAACTACACCGGGCACAATGTCTACAATACCTCCACACCTTATCCTTTTTATCTATTGGACAATTCCCAAATACCCATCCCAACTACCCGACCAAGGTCGCCTTTTTTGTTATACAATAATTGATTCGTCATGTCCTATAATGATATTGGGCAGAAGCACTTGACGTAATAAAAATGGCAATAACCTCAGTTGTATATACCAGGAAACCTCTACCATATTTTCGCTTCTCAACTCCCAGATTTCCATTGCCCAACTACCCCCGGGGTTCTCTTTCCAACACCGCCAGGGTTCGTATCCACATTATACACGGGTGTTTGCCACTCCACCCCTTCCACCAACACCACCCATCCAATTCAGGTTCTCCATTTTTCAATTCAGGTTCTCTTTTCACCAATTGAAAATTGAAAAAATGAACTTGAAAAAAACAATCTATTTTAATTATTTTTATAAATCTGAGTGTATATTTTTATTTTTATAATTGTTTAAAAACATTTTTCCTTCGTATTTTCTTTTTTTAATTTATTTGTCCTTTGTTTTTCTCATTTTTAATATTCGTATATTTTTTTATGTAAATTAAAAAAAAAAAAAAATTTTATGTTTAATATTTTTGCTATTTTAATGCTTATTTGATTGTTTCATTAATTTTGTTCGTATTCGATATTTTGTTAGTTATTTCTTTTTATTTTGGTTCAGTCATATTTTCGGAAACTTAATACAGATCATAACTTTCAACTTCTCATAATATCAGGCAATTCGTTCTGATATTTTAAAATCTTTGTGGCTGCAGGGGGTTTACTTTAGTGGTTCTAATGAACATTTTAGATTTCCCTACCAATGCTTCCTGATCATACTCTGGCGATCGAGCTTACATCTTATCTTGAAAATGGATTTTTTGAAAGGAAATATTAACTTACAAGTATCCAACTGTTATAAAGTATGATTATGATTTAAGGTTTAGACACCATCTTACAAGACGTAAACATTTATATGAATCTTTGAAAATAATGAATAATGAAATATGTGACCTCGCTCCTTTTTTGAACAGTCAACTGGAAACTAAAATCCCATTCCATTGGCCTTACTAATTTTTTTTTTTATTTAATCCTTGCATATATATTTTATGTATTTTTTAATTAATTTTAATTTAATATTGTGTTTTCTTTTAAATTCTTATTTGGGTTCGTTTTGAATTTGTCTTTCAATCCCACTCAATTTGTTCAAGTTGTTAATTATCTTTTGAATTTTTATTTTGTATTTTATTTATATTTTAAATTTCTTTTCTTTTGTATTTTTCCATTGTAAATTTTGTTTTATTATGATGTAAGTTTATCAACGTATCTTTATTTTTTATTATTTTCAGTCTTGTTTATTTGTGGTATTTTCATTTAGTTGCATTTGTTCTTATTTTTACATTTATTTTTGTTCATTAAACTTAGTTATTATTTAATTTGTAAAATTAAAAATATTAATTTTATGTATTTTTAATTATTTTCAGTTATAGTGTTTTTCTTTTCTTAAAATCTTATCTGTTAATTTGTTTTTTTTCTTTTTTATTTGTAAATTTGCGTTTTTCGTTTTTTGTTCACTCATTGTTCAATTGTTTAATTCTTTTTATTTTTTATTGTTTGATGTTCTATATGTTTATTTTTTCTTTTGTTTGCCTTTGTACATTTTCACTCATTGTTCCATGTTATTCTTTTTAATTTTTTATTATTTTGTATTTTATATTTTTTAAATTTATTTCTTTTTGTTTTCCGTTTTTTGTAATTTTGTTTCTTATTATTCTTTTTCATTTGGCCTACTTTTCCAAACTTCGTGATTCAATTTAAGCTGTGAAAAAAAGTTTTTAAAAAAAGTAAAAATTGGGAAAGGGATAAAAAAATCCAAAAACAACGCACATCTTTCACATGGTACAAACAGCTCAAACAAATCAAACTAAATAATAACATTGACAAATCAAACTTCACGGTTGACCGTTTTCGAACCCAGGCCCAACGGGGGGAAAAATAATGAAGTGCGTTAGTGCCTTAAACCGCTGCGCTACATAGGAACTTGCTATATCTTTGTAAGCTCGCTCACTTGATCACAATGTGATGGAAGACAACTCGAGTGTCACGATTGACAGGACCAATATGGCGGGTGTTAGGTGGAGGAATGCCTTACAGAGTGGTTTTTAAAAACGTTAATAAATTCCTTAAATTTCGCAAGGAGAAATGGAGAACTTTTATCTTGATTAAAACTCTGCCGAAAGAAATTATTTTTTTAGGTACATCGGGTAATTTCGAGCAATCTCTCATATATTTTGCCACCATAGTTGTAACAATCCGTATGTAACATATATCGTTATGTAACGTAGAAATCCCATTTGGCTAACAGTTTTACGGCGGTCCGGAAGTGTGTAGTCTGGTTACTACTGGCGAAAGATATAGATTATTCCGGAAACGAAAGGGGTTCTATGGAGATTTTTGGCATCAGAGGGCCGTTACTAGTTTTTGTTTTGACTATGTATCGTATTGGTCTGAACCTATAGAACCTAGCGAGAAAATTGAACGTTTTTTTGTCGGGTACTTTCGGTGCTCGCAAACACGGAAAAGTTACAGGCAACACACTCCGCTACGGTCCGCATCCCGTACTACTTACCTTCCGGACCGCCGTACCGGTTCCAAAGCCAAGCTAATAGGTGCGCCCGTCGGCGCCCATAAAAATGGGGTCGCATTTTGACTTTGTAACAACCCGATTTTCAAATTATTCTTTTATGTTGTCCGTGTTGATGTCCCCCAGGCAGTTCTTTTGGGGGGAGAATAAGACCCGGCCCATGTGTGGTCTCCCCTGTCAGTAATGCTCGCCAATGAAGCCATCTCTACGGACGATCTCAGCCCATCAAAAACTGTTCTTACATGAGAGGTCGCGGCAGCCTTTTCTACGGTTTTGCCTTGACTATAGCTTCATTTAATGTTGGATGGTTTTTTTCTAATGCAAAAAAGTAACATCATAGCTGACATGTGGTAGCAATCTACATGCGATGTCCAATTTCTGCAGGAAACCCCCAAGGATCTGATAGTCAATCGGCCAACCATATCCAGGATAGTCCTAACCATCGAGAGACCAATCGCCAGTAATGGAAGTCTATATATGTTAAAGCGGGCAACCGTGTATAAGCAACTTCAATGTCTGCTGACAACAACATTCTAAGTCCGCAGCTTTCTGACACAGCTCATCAGTCTATTCGAGCACCCTAATTCAATCTCGGGAATTCCACCAACCCTCATTTCTTCATTGGGCGATTGCAACAGCCAGAGTACCCAAAGGGACTCACTGAAACCATCAAGACGGACAATCTGTTGAAGAATGATTAGAAAGACCGTAAGCTGCCGCCATCATTCATAGTGCCCTTTGGAAGAGAGGTTACCACCCATGATCTAGCTATTGTAAATAAAAACATTTCTCTAACCTGATGTAGCAATATTGTTCTGAATCCTGTCCATTAACTCAACATCGACCAAACGGTATTCAAGTCAAGTTGCCGTAAGACCAAAAAAGCGGCATTTTAACCGGCAAACACTGTTACAAATATTCCGTAAATTACGGAAATTGTCTGGCAGCAGTAGTTCCAGTCATTTTTAGGGTAAATTTACAGAAATTTCTGTCATTCACGGAACTTTGACAGTAATTTACAGGAAATTGTCTCATATTCGAAAAAAAGTGTAAATTTTTAAAACTTTAAAAAAAATTTCCGTAATTTTAAATTACGGAACCAAAAAAAATTACGGAAATCATTGCTGCCAGAAATTGAAATATTTCGTAAATTAACATTTTATATGTTTTTTGTTTTTTAATTCTTATTGTTTTCTAAAACAGATTTTCCGTAAATTACGGAAAATATGTTTTCTTAATTTTACGGACATTTTTAACAGTGCACTATAAGAAAGCAGGACTGGCAAGGCTGATGACCTGGATCAGAACGTGATAAGGATTGCTCCAAAACCCACACTATGACAAATTTGCCCAACAAGCTGCCCGGAGATTCATACCCAGAGGCGGTAGGACAGAATTAATCACCACGCCTTCCAAGGAATGGTGCTAAGAATATCAAGTAGTCTACCGCCATGTTTGAAGCATGATCTTTCTCAGTAAAACAACTGCTAAAGGAGAGGGAGTGTCGGAGAGTATCTCACAGGCGAAAATTCAAACACCTGGCACGCCTTAATTGAATCCTCCGATCTGACCCATAACAGCAAGAAAGCATGTACTACCATCCGAAAAAGCCCGTGGGGATCCACAGAACCTCCAAAACCAGCCAAATGTTACACCCAAACCAAGTTGCCCACAGTTGCTTTAAACATGGAACAGTGCAGCAAGAAGGCCCAAGGAAGGATCAATCTATACGTAAGAGGAATAGTGGTGACCCTGGTTTTACTTGCCCCTTAAACATGGACGAGCTGGAAACCGATACTGCTAAATCTCAACCAGAAAAAAAGCAGTAGGCCTTGACAACATCTCATCTGAGCAGCTAACTTCGGCCCAGTAGCAAAGGAGTGGCCTCTTGAGCAATACAATTGCTGTCTTATTTCCAACAGATTCCCAAAGAAGGAAATCACTTCTAAAGCATTGGAAAGATCCATCTAATCCCAAGAGCTATAGACCGATATCACTCCTCAGCCATACCTACAAGCTCTTTGAACGTCTCCTGCTCAACCGCATCGCACCTGTGATAGACGAACACCTGATACCAGAACGAGCAGGTTTCCGGCCAGGCAAATCAACAACAAGTCAAGTACTCAACCTAACTCAACACTCAACACATCGAAGATGGTATAGATAATGGTTTGGTAACCGGAGTCGTGTTCGTCGATCTATCAGCAGCGTATGACAATGTTATTCACAGATGCCTACTCCATAAGATTCTGGAACTCACCAAGGACATTCGCTTAACTGAGCGCATCAAAGGATTGCTTGCAAACAAGACTCATACAGGATGTTCTTTGTTCAGCTAGGAGCGAGGAAGAACCGATGGCGTAGGCTCAAGAATGGACTTCCCCCAAGGTTTCACACCGACAAATACAAGTCCTATTCGTTCCCGTACAAAATGGGTGAAATGAAAACGTCATTTTCTCCTCAACGGAACATCTCGGACCTTAAAGCTAACATTCTTCTTGGAGATCGTCATATCTCGACCCGATCAGTCATGAAATTAGGGTAGTTATCCCCATTTTTTTCGAGCTACTGGACAGTGATGACTAACATGACTTGTCTCAATGCCAAACTTGTTTTGATATTCCTACATATTTTATACTTAACCCTCGTCTTACCAGGGAGGGGGTTGGGGTGGTTACCACCTCCCCCTAGTGAACTACTCTACGGTGCGCTAAAATGCCATGCAAAGCTTGCGTAAAAAGCTTCTAGGTAATCATTCTCTCATCTTTTCTGGTCATTTTAGTGAACAAAAATGTGAAGGTAGCACCTTCACCGGGTTAGGGTATGCCGTCAAAGTCGAAGGGTGGGGGGGTTGCCACCCAAGGATTTTTTATGGTGTATTTTTGAAAATATTATGCACAGTATGGCTCTAAAACTCTATGTTTATGTAAAACTAGTCATTGCCATCATTTAGAGCTGAAAACCGCATGAAAATCCGATATTCCTACCTTTTTGGATTTTCGACTATTTTCTGTGGAAAATGCCAATTTTGCCGACTCGCGGACTTGATGCCGTTATTGTGACGCCATACTAGGCATGTTGGTACTTATTTTGGTGTCAATGGAAAGAGGAGGACCATAGCTATCCACTGGTATCAAAATCATAAGCATCGGGTGCTTTATAGCGAATTCTCGAGGGGGTGGTAACCACCCCCCCCCCCCCCCTTGGTAATCCGTGTTACAAAAAAGCTTGGTAAGACGAGGGTTAATATTGATAGCAACCATGATTTTCAACCCAGATCTCGCCATTTCTTTCAGTTTTTAGGGTATACTTAGAAACCGGTCCCCCAAAAAAATCGGATATTCCTAACTTTTTTTGATGAAAAATTGAATTTTCCCTATTCTTCATCGCGTGTGTCTATGGAAATTTACAATTTTGCTGACATGTGAACTTTATGTCATTCTGACGTGATGTAAGGCATATTGGTACTCATTTCGGTATCAATTTAAAGCGGAGAACAATGGTATCTAATTGTACCAAAATTAAGTGTCTCTGGTATTCCTGTTTGGAAATAGGCATGTTGGTCCTTCTCTCTCGAAGGGGGTGGTGGTTGCCACCCCATCGCTTCAGTATCACCCTGTACCTTACATATACCACGGCGGATGTTAGTTTTTGTATGAAAAGGAGCGTAAAATGTAATTTGGCATTATTGGCAATTACATTAAATAATTTCGTACCAGAAAGGGGTTTTAGCAAGGTGGAAAAAAATTAAGTGGTTGGTAACCACCCCTTTCGGTAGATGAGGATTATGTAAAGAAATAAGAGAATATTATTCTGGTCATCTCATGAACGTTTTTTTCAGAAAAATCATTAGCTGAAGCGTTGCCATGCTTTGTGTGCATTGAACATGCCTAAATGAAGCCGTGACAACCACGCATCTGATTGTAATACTCATAATAGGCTATGGTACATGATACAATGTTGGCCTTTTAATTAAATATTCGCGCTCCAAACCTGGGAATTACTTATTTCCTTCACTAAAATTAAAACAATATCATTTTAACCAGGCAAAGCTTTGTCCCCACATGAAATGGGTGCACATTATTTAGAAAAATGAATAAAATGTCAACTCAATTTATTTCTAGAATATCATTGACCAATGGATATACATAACCTCAACATGCTCGAGCGAACAATGGGGCTAATGATACTCAATAATCGGCCCGGAACACACTTCCCATTCTTTTACATCTGGTCCATTGTTATTGTACACGCAGTTGAACAGATTTCGAATGTTATGTCCTTGCTACATTGGCGTGAGTTCCTTCCTCGTTCACGATAAAAGAAATCTTGAGATTCTACTGTGTGTTTCATTAACTTTGACCATATGATTAATAATTTGTTTTCGAAAAGAAAATGTAATGGGACCAAATTCATGAAAGAAAAGCCCACGGCAAGGTCTGACCTAATTTTTGCATAACCTAAATCCGTTATAGTCTATAAAACCCTATTTCTATTCAATTTACCAAGAAAGACAATGGTATTCAATGGTAAAAACATGAGCGAGGTGAGTATGTTGCCCTATAACCCTAACCCTGACGTCGGTTTCCCGGGAGGAACTGAAGGAGTGAGGGAAGAGGGGAACAAGAAAAGTCGCCAATTCGGGTGGGATTCGAACCCAGGGCCCTTTGGGCCCCAGCCCCATGACCCGGGATAGCCCGTTGCGGCGGTGTCGCTGGCCCGACCAACGATTTCGTGCCCACACGAGTCTTAGTTAGACATGTTAGATGACGTCATCGCTACTTTCTGGAATTAGTGCATTTTCTCAATTAACACAGTGAGTTTTGGTGAGATTTAGTTGTGCTAGGGTTAAGTTATGAACAGATACTAGAGCTCAATAGATTGAAATCCTTTCAACAGTGTAGGCAGTAACAATGGACCTGCATACCCTGTTGAGAAGAGATCTGAAGTGTTTTAGGTTGATTGTTGAATATCACTAGCGCTATTGTTCGCTTGAATTTACGTGTACATATTGGTCACTGACATTCTGGGAGTAAATTGAGTTGACATTTTATTAATTTTTCTAAATAATGTGCACTCTTTTCATATGGGGATACAGCTTTTCCTGGTTTACATAATATTTTAAAAATTTTAGTGAAGGAAGTAAGTGATCCCCAGCGCTGGAGCACGAAAATATCGTTAAATCACGAACGTATCATGGCCTATAATGACAACGTCCAATATCAGTTTTTACATGCTGCTAAGTGCTACACAGTTGGTTATTACCAATGATCCCATTGCACATCCAAGCCTCACCTCAGTCCAACGAAACACAAAAAGTAATTATGCATTTAAAATGTTTGGCAGAATTTTTGAAACATATTACTTCGACTCTTGGGTTTTTTATTGTTACTGTTATTGTTATTATTGTTACCGAACATTGAAAGTTGGTGCAAAAATCAAGGAAACGATTAAAGACGTTTTAGGTGAACTGTTTTAAAGAAGATGTTTGAGCCTGAGGAACCTTGCTCAGACAGAACATTAATGGCGAAGAAAATTCATTGGATGTCCTGTGGTTGCTATCTGTGTAAAGCTAGCATGTTAGCGAATATGTTGTTACCACACTTAATAATATTGGTTGACACATTTTTTACTGCAGCAAAACACCTTACTGATACGCAACGTGATTCGCTTAATTACAAAATCTAAAAAAAAAATATTTTTTTTTATAATTGTAGAGCGTATAGATAGTCAATCATACTCTTCAAGCGATTAAGAATACACTGAAAATATTAATTTGTCGAGATATAAGACGAATTACAATCAGTCATGCACACTAATATTTCGATCATTCAAGGAAATCAACATGTTTATGTATCATTTTGCAGCATTTTAATCATCACAAATAAATATTCACATTTTAAAATTGCATGGCAAATTAACGAATGACAAAATCGTCGTTAATTTGTCATTTGTATTGCATTA
The DNA here is from genome assembly GCA_023653785.1 of Ophioderma brevispina. Taxonomy (NCBI): domain Eukaryota; kingdom Metazoa; phylum Echinodermata; class Ophiuroidea; order Amphilepidida; family Ophiodermatidae; genus Ophioderma; species Ophioderma brevispina. The sequence continues at coordinate 18,869 of JAMKCH010001822.1, forward strand.
CAAATTAAATTTTAGTGTATGACAAATTACATGACGAATTATGAATTTATAGTTTGTTATAAAATTAGTCATGTGACAAATTATGAATGCATTATTTGTCAATTTGCAATTTAGTTTGTACACTTCCTGGTGTTAAAATTACACCAGAAAGTGTATTCTAAATCCAGTTTGGTAAACCTTTACACAAAAATGATTTAGAAGAGTGCGTTTAAAAAATGGTTTGGAAGAGAAGGCTCTATCGCGTAGAAGGTTTAAGCAAAAGCAAACAAAACAATATAAAATCACATGAAATAAACAATTCTACAGTATGTCCCCCCAAAAAACTTAAAAGCGCCCGCAATTTCAGGTCTTTATTAAACATTTATGCAAATTATTTTTACATAATAAAGTATTATTCATTAGCTTTTCAGTACAAAGAACCCCGTTTGATTTGGGTCCGAAATTACTGAATTGTGTCCTATTGAATAGAACCTCTGTTTTTTTTTTCTTTTGTAACACGGACAGGATACCATATGCATAACAGATTTCAAACATTTTACATGACTTTACAAAGTTTAGATCATTATAAACAGGTTGATACTTCATGGTGTCCTCTTGAATATATGTGATTATGTTGCAGCATATTTTCTAAAGCCTTTGCAATGTCAAACTTTATTTTCAATGCAAGTTTCATAAAAAAATAAAGAGCACGAGTACACTATCCAATCACCAATATTGTGTAATGTGTACGCATAAAACAACCTGCCCGTGTTACAAGTTTTAAAAAAAAAACCGTGATTTTATTCAACTGACCACAATCCAGTCATTTCGGATCCGAATCAAACGGGAATTTTTGTATTGAAAAGCTATTAATGAATAATATTTTTCCAATATGTAAACATAATTTTAATAAATGTTTAATAAAGACTGAAAAATTGGGGGTGCTTTTAGGTTTTTTTGGGGAACACCCTGTATTATCAATTTATACTTCGATTAAAAGCCGACTCAGAGATGTCGCGAGAGTGACGCCCTCAATATTCTACCAAATCGAGTTTTGCCCATACACATAATGCTTGTCCACATACTAATCACTGTGTGAAATATCTAAGCTTAAATAGATGTCCTTCGTATAGAAAATCACAACTTTGTTTTGAAATCCCGGATCCGTTTTTTTTTTTTTTGTTATGTGCACTAATATACGTAAATGTTTACTACACTACATCAAAACGCAAAACGAGATTCATCGCAAACTTTGGAATTGAGCATTTGAGGTGGCTATCTTTTATAGTAATACGTAGTTGACGATTTTAATTGAATACATAACAAGTATCAACTCTGAGTCAGCGTTTTAAATTTATTAAAAGAAAGTGAATGTTCCTTCAATTTCAAGATAGCATTCAAGCGATCGAATCCATAAATTTGTTCAAGCATTTCGTGGAAAAATATTTCGTATTGTTGACAATAATTCGTGGTAATTCTTTTGTAAAGTTACTGTTTTAGTTCTTCGGGGTAAAAATTAAAATGACATTATTAAAACTATGATATATTTCTCAGTCGAATATCCGATTGTCAACAAAACATTGTTCCATGCTGTTTCCCCTTAAAACAGTATTCCACACATTTTGGGCCACATATACCGTGCAATTTAGCCTGCAATCACGTCATTATTCTTTCATGAGATTCCCCGTCATTCATTCGACCATTGTTTCTTCGGTGTTCTTGTAAATGTTCTTCTGGTAGTCCAGCAACTCCAACAACATTGACATTGTCTACACCAGTGTGTTCGTTCCTTATCACTTCTAACTCTATATACGTAGCCCCATCAGAACCCCTTTGTTCTGTTCCGGCATTTGAAATCACCTGTTCCGTGTTATTTGAAACAGGAATATCAGTTCTTGACACTTGTTCTACTCCATTTCCCTTTGGCGTATCTGGCTGCATACGTATGTCTTCTACTCGCGGTCCATTTTCTTCGATTAAATGTTGTGTTCCCCTCGATTCGGCATCCCCTCTGTTCCTCCGCCGAAGCAAGCATATGAATACTATTAAGGCTATTATTGCTATGATAAATACCAATATTCCACAAATTAAAACAATATGTTCACGAGCGAGAGGTCCTTGTGACGGAGGATTCGACGTAGTTGTTTCCATGTTCAAGTCTCATTACAAGTAAATGATACATTAAATGGTATTCCATATAGAGTAGGCATGTACACAAGAGGAGTGGCTGTCTTCTTTAGTAGTCGTATGTCGAAACAATTAAGACAACGTAAATCGTAGGAAACTTTCCCAATCTTCCTTGATTGTAGAATGTAGTTCTGCTATTGGCAAACTTAAAACAGAAGCGAGTTGTCCATGTCCACCTTTTCGTTATTCATATAACGAATACACGTGTATGGAACCCGCGGGTTATGGAAGTTAGATACATTAAACAACGAAAATGTTTCCCATGGAATAACAAAACTTATTTCACCTTGCTCGTATATGTTCATTTCTATATGGAATCATGCGGTGTATTTGCCCTAAACGGGTCAGCAATCATATTGTTTGCCAACAATTTACGGGTTGAATCTATTCAATATCATGCCACAAATCAGTGAACCAGTGCAATATATGATAAAAGTAACTTGTGACGTGCCAGGTTGCTATTTAATGCGGGATTTATCTTCCTCTCTCCCATTTTTTTTTTGTAAATCGCATAGAAGTTCTATGCAGTGGCTATTCAGTCTGCAAGAAAATGCATATAAATAGTTTATTACCGTTACATAGTACATGCAGATAAATATTAAAAATACACACACACGCTCTCTCGCACACTTACACAAATGTACGCATCACACACACACACAGTCACAATCACACACACACACCACACTTACACGCACCCACACCCACGCACACACATACCCACACACATACGCGCGCGCACGCACACACAAAATACTGCACAATGCACAATCCCATAACTTAATATCTTGAAACAAACTTTGACACATATTTTGCAGTTTAACAAAGTGCTTCGACGTACGCGTCTCTTTGAATCCGGTTGGTCGTCAATAGCCTTATATCGAAAGGCATGTATTAATATCTAGGACAAATATGGTATATTCGGCCGAATATCCTCAAACTAGGACCCAGCAAACACATAACATTTTCATAACATTTTTCAAAGGTTGGATTAATATTTTACGAAAACATTGTTTGATAATGTTTGTGAAACATTATCAAAACGTTTTGCAATGTTTTTACGATGTTTAAAAATGTTTGCTTAAAATGATTTCGAAAACACATTGCCAATTAATTTGTAACTTTTTATCAAACATTAAGACAACGTTTCTCAAACATTACTACAAAATATCGTAAGCTTTTGTTATAGAGATATTATCAAAACATTTTACTCTTAGATACAGTAATGTTTTAGAGATGTTGATGAAATGATTTTCTGCTGACATTTTTTCCTATGTTTTCAGAACGTTTTAAAAATGTTACCAAGATGTTGTTTTTATCTTGATGTTTTTGAAACATTTTGTAAATGTTATCAAATATGATATTGATATTGTTTTAAAAACATTGAAACCGTACATCGTATGGATATCCCCTTATGAACATGTTTTAATAATAACTTTTGATGATAATGTTTTGCAAATGTTATTAAAATGTTCAGTTGAAAAAGTTAGGAAAACATTTTTATGATGTTAGGCAAACGTTTTTATGATGTTAGGCAAACGTTTTTATGATGTTAGGCAAACGTTTTTATGATGTTAGGCAAACGTTTTTATGATGTTAGGCAAACGTTTTTATGATGTTAGGCAAACATATCTTATGAAGTTAGGAAAACATTTTTATGATGTTATGCAAACATTTGATAAAATATCATTATGCACGTGTATATATATATATTATGCATGTCTAACCCGCAGGCACACTAAAATACTAAAAAAAAAATAACAGCAACAAAAACAATAATAACATCTTGGTTATACACCAAATATATTGAAGGTTTGCTTTTAGCAAAAGAAATACCAAAACGGATGCTTTATATATTTAAAATAACATTACAAGTTAGGTAAGTCGCCGTGGCTTAGTGGATACTGCAGTGGACTCTGACTCAAAAGGACAAAGTTCGATTCCCGACAAGGTAAGTGATAAAATTTGTCCTAGTATATAACATGTGTTAAACATTCCTTGGGACATATACTAACATATACTGAGTAACAGCAAAGAAGATGTTATTTTTTTCTCACTATAATTAACTTTATTTAATTAATTTACTTGCATGTTTGATAAAATGTTGTTTAAAATATATAGGTAAATCTGAAGGATTAATGGTTGTGCAAAAATGTGTTCCAACCAAGCCCCAACCATACATTTTGATGTTTTTTAACATGTTAACAACCATTTTCAAAAAATTTTTTGTTTACTTTTTTTATTTTTTTCAAAAAAACATTTTTGGTTGCGTGGGGAGTGATTGGTGAGATAAACGGAGTACATAAAATTTGTATTGGTTTTTGTGTTGTTTGATTACCTAATTTTTGCCTTTTCTGTTCTGTTGGTTTACTTTTTATTTATTTGTGTTCTTCTGTCCGCCATTATTATCTCATTTAATTCATTAACTAATTGATTGATTCATTAATTTAAAATATATATAGCGAGAGTGAGAAACGATACTTATTGTGTAGACGGAGAGGACGATAACTAAGGAAGGTGTGTACGATTAATAATGCATCAAGTACTAAATTTATCCAAAGGCACAGTGGCTCTCCCATGGGTTTGGGATTTGAATGATATTATGAATAATTAAAACAAAGCTTGTCTTTTGGACAAGTCGGAATATCATTAGCGTACTCGAAGTTACGTTTTTTATTATTATCATCATTATCATTATTATTTAATATATTATTATTTATCTATTAGAGGGTTTCCCAGTTAGTTTAAAACATTTTCATTATATTTCATATTTTGTTAAGTTGTTTTCGTTACAAAGAGGAAAACAGAAATGTGCATTGTTTAAAACAATTTGGTCTTGGTCAAATAATTAAACCTTTAATCAATAAAATTAAAACTTATTTTCATGCAATTTATTCGTGTATCAGGGTTCGTCATCTGAATGTACAAGCAATTTCGTCTTTGGTTATATAATTTCACTTTTAGCTAAGTATATTTCGTCTCGGTTGCAGGATGTATGATAGGCCATGACTAATTGGTAGCCCTGTAACATCAGCCAAATTTATCATAATTTTTCAGTCTTTTCCTTTGTTTATATACCAAGCAAAAAGAATACAGAACAAGATTTAGATTAGGAAAATAAAAAGAATAAAGAAATAAAAATAATGATTTAAAGAGTAAAGAAAGAGAATGAAGTGAAAGAAAGTAAAAAAAGAGGTGAAAAAAGCAAAATGAGGTGAAAGAACGAAAAATAAGATGAAAAAATGAAGGTGAAAAGAAAAAGAAACTGAAGGTGGAAAGAAGAATGAAAAATGAGTTAAAGAAAATAAGATGAACGAAAGAAAGAAAAATTAGGTGAAAGAGAGGGAGGTAGATATGATATGTAGACTATAATAAATTTTGCTGATGTTATAAGTCTAACTCTTAGCCATGTCCTATACATACACCACACGAGACGAATTAAACTGAGCAAAATCTGAAATTAAGTGACTAAAGACGAAATTGCTTTGTACATAGAGATCGTGGGCCAATTAAATTTATTTTGACGAAAATATGTGAAAATAAAGTTAATTTTATTGATCAAATGTTTATTGACCATAGACAAAACCAACTTAACGAAATATGAAATATAATGAAAAATGTTTAAAAACTAATTAGAATGATTATTATTTGTTATTATTATGATTAGTATAGTATAGTAGTAGTAGGTAGTAGTAGGTAGGTAGTAGTAGTAGTAGTAGTAGTAGTAGTACGTAGTACCGTAGTAGTAGTAGTACTAGGGAGAAGTAGTACTGTAGTAGTAGTAGTAGTAGTAGTAGTAGTAGTAGGTAGTCGTAGTGTAGTAGTGTAGTAGTAGTAGTAGTACGTGTAGTAGTAGTAGTAGTAGTAGTATTAGTAGAGTAGTAGTAGTAGTAGTCTAGTAGTAGTAGTAGTAGTAGTAGTAGTCGTAGTAGTAGTAGTAGTAGTAGGTAGTAGTACAATACAATACAAACGGCATTTGATATAGCGCCTCTCAAAATCAAGGGCAAGCGCTTTAAAAAATTAGAAGAGTAATCACTAATTAGCCTAAAACATAATAATCCAACAGGTATTTTAAAAGATGAACCATTAAGATAAGTACTTAACATCCAAACTATAAAATAAAAAAGAAAAACAGCTGCCCACAATTAAATATCGTGTGAGGCAATAACAAAAAACTAATTTAAGACACCACGATCAATTTTAGGAAATAGATGAAATTTTAGAGCTTTCTTAAAAGTAACAACGCACTTGGAGGTGGCGACAGAGATAGGCAAAGAGTTCCATAGGCTAGGGGCCACTTTGCTGAAAGCCCTGTCACCACTGACCTTTTGTGCGGGAAACAGTGAGGGCCGCCTTGTCATCTGCAGATCGCAATACTGGACCTGCCAGGAATTATACAAAGAGAGGTATCGGACAAGTAAGATGGCCCTTATTTGTCCGAAAATGCCCTTGCAAGATTGGTTAGCCAATGAGAGCTCTTAAGGAGTGGTTGTATGTGGCTGGTGGAATATAAGATCTGAAAACCAGCCCGGATGCCATATCTGCCAAAATCTGAAGTTGACTCCGATCTCTGGCCGACATCCATTACAAAAGTTGCATTGGCAAGTCATGCGAGATTAAATCAGTGAACGGACGAGTGATGACAACTCTCAAATGTGATTAAGCGGCGGATCCGGTAAATATTGCGCAAGTGGGAAGTTAAGAGACTTAATGATGACCTTGACATGTTCAGTCCATAGCATTGTCTGATTCAAACACGACCACCAAGGTGGTTTCTAATTGCCGAAGACTGGGGAACATCCACTGCCCGACCCTGATGTATATCTTTGAGGCGATTGTGTAATAGGAGGGAACATGCGATGAAAAATTCTGTCTTTTCATCATTCAATTTGGTTTTTACAGCGCATCACTCACATGATTTCATCAATACAAAGAAGAGAGTCTTTGAAGCATGTTGGCCTCACCATCAATCTTAGGATCAAATGTCAAATAGAACTGTACATCATCAGCATAAATGTGGTGGTAAGCCAAGTGCTTCCCGATGATTGATGCGATACAGTAGGTGTACATTATGAAAACGAGAGGCCCGACCACAGAAACCCTGGGGAAGACCGAAAGGGAGATGATGCTTGTTTGAAATTGCATGCCCAATGCCGCACACGCCCACAAAAGAGCGGTTCTGCAGGGAAGACGACCATCTCACTGTAAGGCAAGTACTGAATTGAAAGTATCAGTAAACCTATCAAAAAGAATGGCATGATCAAAAGAATCAAAAGCTGCCCGAAAGACCCTAGCAGCACAATAGCACTGCCTTACTTGTGCGGATATCGGTCCTTGACACGCGAAGAAGTGCCGTTTCAGTGCAGTGTCGTTCTTTGTAAGCGGACTGAAACTTCTCATTAAGTCATTTGAGACAAGGTGATTCTTTATCTGCGGACACTCACTATTTTCATCCATGAACTTAGACACGCAGCTAATTAAATGTGAAAAAGGGCCGATAGTTTTGAGCACCTCTTTGTTTAGGGAAGGCTTTTGCTGAAGGGGTTTGTACGCAGCTTGACCGGAGCTCTTAGCTGGGGGAAAACACCCGTGCAGGATAGGACTTTAGACTTCCCGTTTTATGGTCAGTGGTAATGGCTCAGCCAGAGTTGGCAACATTCTCCTTAGTAACACCCAAGGAATGGTTGTCTAAGGAACCTGATTTTGATGGAGTTGACATAATCACCTTGGTTAACTCTTCAACAGTGAATGGATTTAACTCAGTATTGGAAACGGTCTCATCAAAGAGTATTGTACAGCTGGATCATTCATGCGTAGTGGACCGGATAATTATCAAGGTTCCGTCTGATTTTGTATACCTTGTCGCTTGAAAAACCTGGCAAATGGATACTTAGTTCATTAGCTGAATACAGTAAGGAAGTGTTTAGTTTTGGGGTCAGAAGCTTATTCAGAGTAGCAAACTGGTTTTTTGTGGTTGGCATTTTCAATTGTTCTCTGTAATAAAACATCTCTTAGCATGATGAATGAGTTCCAGATCACTGATGATTGGATTTTGTAGTGCTTTAAGGTTTTAAATTGTTATATTGCATTGTATATTTGATAGCTGTCTATGCCATTTTACTTGGGGCTTTTTTGATAGGCCGGCAGTTAGACGGTCGCTGACACTGAACATGCTGAACACACGCTCTGATCCTTTTTACCCAGAACTTTTGTATAAGCTATCTGTTAATTGTATTCTTGTATTAAAGCGGCCACTGGCACATTTTTCACAAAATATGAAATTCTTAAATTTTACTCTAAAAATAATAGTCTAGGACATGGGCCGAACAGAGATATAAGTTACACATCAAAAATAAATACCCCAAAACAGATAGGTACATTTATATGAAATACTGGTACTCTCGGTTGGGGTAAACAGAGTAGGAAAATAATAATCTTTCCCTAGAGGCAGCCAAATTGGAAGGCGAGCTTTCGGCACACTTAGCGAATTGCCCATCATCAGAGCAAACTAAACAGCATGATGTTTGACAACTTATATAAACCAGTGACACAAAGGGGGAAGAGAGACAATAACCGATGATCAAAGGATACCCCAGTAATTAAAGTTTCCGGTTCATTAGTCGGGAGGATCCTTGACTTAGGTCTACCAAGTCATGAGGAAATTCTGCTCCTTGTCCCTATTGAAGTTGTTAGGGATAGACTTGATGTATAAAGCTTCCATGAGTTTCCTTTTTCCAGTCCCCAATTAGTTCTTCCTGTCAGAATTGTAGTCTGTATCAGTCAATGTTATGTGGTCATCCACACATGTTCGGCGATAAGCCGTTTTGTGTGTTGCCCGTTGAGTAGCTTTTTTGTGTTCGTCGGTTCTATTTTTCAATGAGCTGCCGGTTTCACCAATGTCACTTTGTCACAGGATCCACAAGGAATAGAATGATAACTCAGGTTGGAGTTCCTTGGGAAAAGGGGGTCTCCGCGAAAAATTGAATAGTAAGTATATACGTACTTTGCTGAGCGCTGTTACGATTTCACAGTTGTGACTTACGTGCGTTCGCGAACAGTGGACGTTGCCAGTCGTAGGAATACCTTCTCGAATAAATTAGTGATTCATTATTACGTGGTCTTCTATTTGGGGCCATTCGTGGGTGCAAATAGGTACGAGTCGGTGTTGAATGCCGTTCTAGTAATATCGATAATGGATTTTAGAAGCATACGCGTGGTTGGGGTTAGTGCAGACTTATTGAAACGGGTTTAGTACTCGGACTACCCCTTGCATATTAGGAATTCTCGCCGGTTGATGAGAACCGCGTTTAATTGGCTGTTATGTTTTTATTAGCTGTGTACTTTCGATAGGTATTGGATAGCCCTACAACCCGTAAGAAAATGGCTCAGAACCAAAGAGGGCGGCTAATTTTTCCTCATTAGGGAGTAATTCTTATAGGTTGGAAAGACAAAAAAAATATTTATTTAAAAAAATGAAAAGTAATATAGGCCTATATCCAATAAACGAAAACAAAAGGACATGAAAGAATGAATATTACAGGCAAGGTAAATGCCTGCACCAGCAGGAAAGGTCTGTGTAAGAATGTGAAGAAGAAGAAGAGAACAATTACTAGCGAAGACTTGCACTGATTTTGCAAAGAATTCAAAAACTCGGAAAGAGTCAATAGATGACGAATAAATTTGCACTTTTTAAAGGCTGAATCAGAAATTTTGAAATGTTTTTTGTGTTGTATATATAATTAAATCTGAATACTCAATTCCTCCACACGATCGAGATTAAACGTGTGATGTATTGTAGTAAATAGTTATTATGTGTTAGTATACCGTACCATAGGGATAGGCATAATGTTAACAAAAAATCCGGATGTGGATGTTTATTACATTAATTGTGAAGGACATAAATTTGAGCTTAGCAATTTCACCCAGTGATTAGTAGATGGAAAGGCATTTTTGTACATGGAAAAATTAAGATTGTTCACATTTCCACACACTACATGTGTGCTACGTGTACTCATGACTACACGTAGTTTTAGTCGTATATCTGGCTTACTCGTCGGGACACACGTAGGCCTAGTCCAAGGTTCCGAAAACGCGTAAACATCTTAGTAGTAGCTTAAGTTGCACTAGGGCTACGTCGTCTTACGACTGCTTTCGCGAACGAACCCAGGGTCTTTAGGGTGCATAGTTGTGTCGTAGGGTTAGTAGTCTTAAAATACACCCGGAGATTCTTCTTCTGTAGAACTTTGCGCTAGCCTCAGAAGTACCCGATACGTAAGGTAAAATAACTGTAGCGTTGGAGTACGGCTCATTGGTGGATGACAGTATCGGCGCGTCGCGAATTGAAGTCATGTACAAACTTTGAAGGGTAATTGTTCAGCTTCAAAGCTTGTTGGATATGTGATCCTTTTCACTTTCCTTTTCTATAGTGTTCGACGGAACATTGTCAGCTCTTGAAGGACGATCGAATGTTTTGTGAAGGCGGAGCGGTTGGCTGACACTGGATGGGAAGTACAAAATTCGAGTATTGATCGGTGTGGGTCTTCTTGCGATATACAGTGTGTCAAGAGTAAGGTCAGGTTCCCCCTCTTAACCAAAACATCGAGGAAATCGATCTGTCCGTTGGTCTCTCTTCATGAGTGAATTTGATGACATTTTTTTTTTCAACATCTGTTCCATCGAAGGAAGCCATTGACATTACATGGACCGTATGGAAAGATTATTATTTTCTACTCAATTAGGACATTGTATGAAGGAACAAGACATTCCAGGTAATTTGTAGGTTCAACTTTAAGTTGTCCATAACTTTAATCAACAAATGTGTATTAGACATGAAGATTTTTGACTCGTACTCATGATATTAAAACAACCAAAAGGTTATCGAACAGGGCAAACGGTGCATTAGCGTGGGAAACAGCATACGGACGTGCGTGTTCTTGTTGTTCAAACGCCATTTTTCGTCCGTTGCTGAATTTAGCGTCGCTAGCGGCGACGTTAAATTACAAAATCGTCCTGTTAAGGAAGCTGATTGGTCTTATCATTTCAGGTGCGGGCTTTTTTTATATAAAAAGCTTTACAACATGCCAAAAATATCGATTTTGAAAAATCGTGAGGGCGCACTATTTGTCAAATGTGCCAGTGTCTCTCCTTAACTTTCGTAATTGTATTAAGAAATTGTAATTTAATTTTCAGTGAACACAGCTAGATCCTGTTTACAGCACTGTCTTGTATGAGCTATCGTAATTTGTATTCTTTGTATTAACTATCTGTAATTTGTATTTAAGCAATGGTAATTTAATTTATTAGTGTTTTCATGTAATTGTAGTTTTGGGATATGATTATGAAATTATTAGACGAGAGCCCATCGGGGAGCGAGCAAATGAAACGTAGAATCATGCTAGTAGTGACGTCCCGTCACCAAACATTCAACAGGGATGATTCGGAACCCTACCATTCCACATTTCCGGGCCAACATGATAATTTAATCCATATATCTACCATCCAGGACCCCGACAGCACCTCAGCCAGTCCAGACATTCTAAAATGGTCCATCATGACTGGGCAGTCAAACGGAACTCCAGCAACATCTGTGACATGACTAAACATAATGAAAAATTTCTCAAATCCGTCTATGGAATGGCCAGTTCTGTAGTAAAAAGACAGGTCTCTATTTATGATGAAATTATTGAGAAATGATGTGGATATTTGTGATAGAACTGAAAACTGTTGGCTGAAAGCGATCATGTGGTCATTGCTGAAGACGCTGCCTGAGGGATATTCTTTCCTGCACTTTCCCAGGAAAGTCTGATATGACCATGGTGGTGTTGGGTATCCACAAAACTGGCAATAAAACATTAAAAATACACCCCACAGGCATTAACACACTTCTTTAGAGCATGCTTGTGTGGTAATAAACAAAACTAGTGTTTAGATAGACTCATCCCTGTATCGTCCACCACCTTCCAGGGGGAAAAATGGTCTCAAAATAAGTAAATTCTTAAATGAGTTTGATACTTTCCTTATTGAGATTGCTCTTGTTCCCGTTAAAACGATACTGCTGGGCGATTTCAACGTGCATGCTCACCTCGTAAACAGGAAAAGGTCTATAGCATTTTTTGAAGATTCTGGCTGCTAATGGTTTTCATCAACATTATCTATGGCCCTCCCCATAAAGATGGTCACACCTGGACTGATCATATTCGTCTTGAAGATGGATGAGTTGCTGGGTGGGACATCGTGCCTGGTCTAGCTCTGCTCTCGTTGATTAATTGTACGATTAGCAGCCAGAAATCACACTCATGAGAACTATGTGCACCATCAGAAAATAGTAAAGTACATATTGACAAAGGACTCTTTTTCTCAAATGACATTCCATCCATGATTGGCAGTCGTGACCTTCGTGACGGTCTCAGTTGATGAGGTGCTGGGTAAATTTGAGGAGTCTTTATAGGGTACTCGTTCCCATGAACCTCCTCAACAGCGTTCCGCCGTATTAGACCACGACACCTTGGTTTAATAAAGATATTAATGATTGCCAGACGTGACGTGAACGGTAGACGTTTAGAGAGAAAATGGGTTTATAAAAACTCGAATAGTGTCTCGATCTGGATGCATACACGTTACAATACATACACTGTATAGTTAGTAGTATGGATGCATACACTGTATTAGTAGTGTAGTAGAGTAGTAGTCAGTAGTAGTAGGAGTAGTAGTAGTCGTAGTAGTAGTAGTAGGAGTAGTAGTAGTAGTAGTGTAGTAGTAGTAGTAGTAGTAATAGTAATAATAGTTAGTTATGTGTGAATGCTACCCACATAGGTACACTTGCCTGGAGACGCTATTAATAAGGCAGAATTTGTTAAAGAATTTTATTCAGGCAGGACGTGAATTACTAGTTTTAAACTTTAATCGACTTGCAAAACGCTATGAATTTGGAATCCTTGAAAACAACTTACAACTTTCAAGTAGTAAAATAATTTAACACTTAAGTGACCAAGGGGCTTTCGCTCTCGTTAGTGCAAGGGGGTCCATGGGATTACCCCCCCCCCAAGGAAACCACTTTCCCGAGGGATTTTTTGCACGAAATTTATACCACATGTGAAGGTCATAAGGCAACCCCAAATGAGCAATAAAAATGAAATTTGTTATTTTGGCTGCAAATTGGGGCCAAAACATTGTTTTCAAAACACGCGAAAAACTTATTTTATGTTGATATCTATTCTAGAAGACCCATATTATACATATTTAACACAAAACCAGCAGTTTTTTTACGGGTGTTGCAAAATACACGTCATTTTCCCAAAGAGTTTGTATAGTAACGGTTTAAGAATGCCCACGATGAAATTGTTTATTTTCAGCACATAAAGGGTTAATTATTTTTAATGTTACTAATAATTGTTTACTTACATGTATGTGTGAACTTTATATCAGCTAAAAAAATCGTTTTGGTTCTTTGATTTTTAAAAATATTCTCATTATGACTTCCGTTAGTGCGCAAGGGGGGGGGTCCATAGTTTGTACAATGTTGCATTATTTCAATTTGGTTCAGAATATTTTAGTATTTTATAAGATGCAATTAGAGGCTTTCTTTAACTCATGAGGTCCACTACCTTTATTAGGGATCTCTGGTTGGCTAATTGAGTAACTAATCAAATAGACTTTTATATATTTTTAGGCAATCAAGGTTTTCTTCTCAAGCCCTTGATAGGCTAACTACATCATATAGCCTTAATAAGAATAACCAATTATTTTATTATTTAATACTGGTGTGTGTGGGTTAGCTTTTTGTGATCAATGTTTCCAAACGTGGCAACGTTCTATTAACTGAAAAGGGGCAATTAAACGGATTTATTGGCATAAATCTATCGGCACATATATAATGAAATATCCCTAAATAAGACGTACCCGATGGTTTTCATGGTCATTGGAGTATTCCTTGCGAAAAAAATCAGATAATCCGACAAAATGTCAACGAATGTACTGCAATCATGGATGCTGCCATCTTTATTCCCCTGAACATATTTACAACGCCGCACGCAATACCGAAACAGAAGCCGGGGTGATATATTTCGCCGCATATATTGGCCGCATGGCGCGGGGTGTTTTAGCGTCAAGATGTTCAGAGCTATGAATCACAAACAAGGTTGAATTATACAAAACAATAAATGCTGATTCATATAACCAAAACGTTCAGAATTTATTCATTAAGCACAGGGCAGACACAATACAGACATAAGTTCAAACAATGCGTATTATTAATGTATTGATACATAGAGCTATGTGGAATTTGACGATTGACAAGGTAATAAAACCCTTCTATACTCTCTACTGCCCATTATTCAAAAGCGCGCTCTTGATTGGTGTTTTACTGCCAGTATTCTGCAATGAATGGGTTCGCGATTACGCTCTAATGCGTGATCCAAAGCGCACATTCTTTTCGGCGCGTGCCGCCATCACTATAAGCGCACACGCTAACATTTACGCGGGAAGACAAAGCGCGCTCTAAAGACGTAAACAACTGTTACGATTTAGTAGGAAATGGCCAGTTTTTTATGTATTATGTTACTTTTTTCTGACGAGTAATATGAATAGAACTAAAGGGTGCGATGTTCATGTTTACGCCGAATAATGTGTCCTCGGCAGTAAAAAACATTTGAATAATGGGTCTCGGCTTCGCCTCGCCCATTATTCATGTTTACTTGCCTCGGACACATTATTCTCCCATAAACATGAACATCTACCCTTTATTTCTTAATTGTAACAAAACTCGCGGAGGGGAATTGGTTACCAAACCCAGCCCCCGTGATTTTCGTTACTGAAACATTCCGATCCTGTAAATTTGGTACCACAGGCTAGCTTGGAGTTTCTTCTTTCCATTGGTATCAAAATAAGTATCAACTTCCTCAATATGACGTCACTATGACGCCATGTTGAGGAAAGTATGACAATACTGAATATACGGTGGAAAACTGATATTTCGCAATTTTTGCGACCCAAAACATTACTATAGCACTAAAATGCTCTCATTTTATGAAACTAGTTATTTTCCATCAAGTGGAACCAAAACCGCGTGAAAATCGGATATTCCTAACGTATTTGGCAAAAATTGAATTTCCCTATTCTACACTGTGTGTCTATGGAAATTGAGTTTTGGTGACATGCAAACTTTATGACGTAATTGTAACGTAGTGCTAGGCATGTTGGTACTCATTTTGGTATCACTGAAAAGAGGAGGACCATAGCTATCTATAGGTACTAAAATCAAGTGTCTTTGATATCCTTGTGTTGTGCTAGGCATGTCGGTACTTCTCTTCAGAAAAGGGGTGGTTGCCCTCCCTCCCCCTCCCCCCCCCTTCCATCACTTTGGAATCACCCTGTATCTTACCTATACCCCGGTGGAGGTTTGTTTTTGGATGAAAAGGAGCGGAAATGTTAATTGAAAATTACATTAAATAATTTGGCACCAAAATCGGGGTTTTAGCAAGCCGGGGAAAAAACCTGAAATGGAGGGGGGGATTGAATGAGGGTTAAATATGGACCTCTTAATTTGTCGAATCTTTGACAAACGCGGTTCACTCTAACGATTCACTTGATACACACATAATACACGCTCACACACACGAACATTATGATGTTGATACCAGTGGATAGCTCTTTTCCATTGATACCAAAATAAGTACCAACATACCTAGTATGGCGTCAAAATGACGTCATAATGTCTGCAAATTGGTAAAATTGGCATTTTCCATAGAAAATGGCGAAAATCCAATTTGCGCTAAAAAGTTAGGAATATCGGATTTTCATGCAGTTTTCACAGTTCTAAATAATGACAATTAACTAGTCTTACATAAACAGAGTTTTAGAGCCATACTGTGCAGAATATTTTCAAACAAATATATCAAAAATTATTCTTGTGTGGCAACCACCCCACTCTTCGACTTTGACGACATACCCTAACCTTGGTGTATGTGCTACACTTTCACATTTTTCTTTTAGATAAAATGACCGGGAAGGATGAGAAAATGCATGATTACCCTGGAAGTTTTTTTTATAATACAAAGCGAATATTACAGGGGTTCCGCGCTTTGTGTGAGAAGAGGACCACACCGAGCCCTGGGCCACTTGCTTGTCGCCATGACTGCAATATCGTAAATTTGACCGTTACTGGTCAGACCCCCACATCAGAATAGGGCTGGACACACCCCTGGTCAGTTTCCTATAGACCGCATTCAATAGCCAGCCATGTTGGTGGACAAGATAGACGCATTCCAGTACTACAATACATTCATCTGTCAATGATCCCTGTGCAATTGCTAAACATGGATCGATTGACAGCTTGTCCTGGAATGTATGCATCTTGTGTGGTGGCTGACGCCATAATGATTACCGACTATAGGGATTCTGTTGTCTGAAGGTATAAAAGGGGGGGGGGTGTCAGCATTCTTTGATGTCCGAAGCTCCAACCCCCCACCACCACCAAAGTATTTATGAGCACTCTCTAATCTACAATTTAACAAGTAATTTTTTCATCATAAGTTAGTTATCACAGGTGTGGCAGGAGATATGGTCCTCCGGGCTCACAGTCCGGGAACAATGGTGAACAATAGGGCAATATATTCAGTTGACTCTTCACGTAACTTTAGTTTCACGCTTTATTCTATTATCGTCTATGGAGCCCGGACTATGATACCTCTCGGACTTTCACACCGGTGTGAAAGCAGATATAGTCCGGCGGGAGCCACAGTCCGGGGCTCCATAGACGATAACGGAATAAAGCGTGAAACTAATGTTGCGTAAAGAGTCAACTGAATCGATTGCCCTATTGTTCACCATTGTTCCCGGACTATGAGTACGCCGGACTCTAATTAATTCTACACCGGCATAGTTGCAGTACCAAAGTTGCGTCTGTTTACCTCTCATGAGGTAGTCGTCCTCTTAATAAATGTAAGTGTTCAGTAATGTATAGTATGAAGTCGGAGATGTTAATTTAAATTGGTCATATAAGTGTTTCCATAGTGAAATTTTTCCATTGACTCAGTCAATGGGGAAAGCTCATAGAAATGCTTATATATGAAGATTGGTGGGACTCCTATCACTGTTGGACCCACATTATTCTAAATTATACTTCTATAACCAACAATCAACGAAGGGCAACAACAGAACTTTCAAATGCAAAACAGCCTATGCCAAAACGTCTATACACAAACAGTCAATCATATATACTTTCAAAACTTGATGTGAATCCAGGAGGTAAAGTTCCAGAAAATTTATCCTGAAAATGACCGAAATTCAGGAGGTCTGCCGAAAAATCTTTAAAAATCTGAAAACCATATGCAATACTGTATTTTGGAAGCACTTGTCAATCTTGATGACTTAAAAACACGTAAAAAATGGGCAAGAGCACGAACATTGTATTGAGCCTTGTACTATCGTCATTCATTTTTTTAAAATAATTTCATCTTCATACCTACTCTAGAAGAATGGTATTTCTCATTCCGACTCATTTGTACAGTACATTTCTTTCTGTGACTATTCCTCCATACAAGGCTTACAAGCCCAAGTACCCTTTTTTGGTGTTTGCGACAAAGCGGTAAAATGGAAAACACTGCTATAGCATGCGATGATTGTGATGTGCGGTTTCATACGAGCTGTAATCACATCAGCAACCCCTGTCTTTAATTACTTGTCTTATGATCCTGATGCAACATGGCAGTGCCCTACCTGTGGTGTCCCCCGTTTCACACCAAGCTTTTTTGATCTACCTTTGTCAATTCTGATTCATCATTATCCAATGTGGACTTGGATTCAATGATAGTGCTGCAAGCCCCATTGGCCTTCCTACAGCTTGTTCCTCTCCAAACGAGGAAAATGCAGATGTTCCAACTAATAAAGTTTCCCCTCCACCAACAAACTTAGGTGTTCTTGTCATCAACTGTAGTAGTATTGACAAGAAGAAAGTTGAACTTTGGAACATTCTACATACAGCTAAACCATGTATTGTCATTCTCAGTGAAACCTGGCTGAAGCCCAAGATTTCCAACCATGAAATATTTCCCCCCGAGTTAGATTATGAAATCTTTAGAAGAGACCGTCCTGATGGCTGCGGCGGTGTAGTCATTGGTATAGGACCCGGCCTAGATGGAAAACTTCTTCTTTCTGCTGTAGATTGTGAAGCAATCTTTGTCAAGATTATAACCCCCTGCTCGCCTGGATTGGAAATCTCCTCCAAGGTCGAGTCCAGAAAGTTGTTCTAGATGGCGAATCATCAGACCAGTCTCCCGTGTCATCTGGAGTCCCCCAGGGAACAGTCCTTGGACCACTCTTTTTCTGGCTTACATCAATGACCTGTCTGACTGCATTTCTGCCGGCTCTCAAGTAAGACTGTTCGCAGACGACAGTGTCGTGTATCGTGTCATAAACACCAGGAATGATGCCGTCCAGCTACAACAGGACTTAGATGCCTTGCAGGCAGAAGTGGGAGAGGCAGTGGCTCATGGAATTCCACCCAGAGAAATGCCAGGTCCTCAACATTACCAAGCGCCGCAATCCAGTTGAATTCACTTATTATATGCATGGTCACCCACTGGAAGTAGTTTCATCAGCCAAATACCTGGGTGTTGAGCTCAACAACAAATTAAGTTGGAATACACAAATTGACAACACCAATAAAAATGCATGCAATCCCTTGGCTTCCTCTGTCGCAATCTTGGCACCTGCCCCCGTGAAGTGAAGACCCGCTGCTATAACACCTTTGTGCGGCCAATTGCAGAGTATGCCAGTTGTGTATGGTCTCCGTCTACCAAGAAAGGAATAGACAAGGTCGAATCCATCCAACGCACCACAGCTCGGTATGTAATGAATGACTACTCCAGAAGGAGCAGTGTCACCACCATGCTCGACACACTCGGATGGGACTCTCTTGAACAACGTAGAGCTGTCGCCAAGGTCACTATGATGTACCGCATTACCAACAAGCTGGTAGACATTCCTGACAACCAACTCATCCTTAAAAAGGAGAAACCTACTGATGATGGTGCCAAAACAAGAGGTACCATAAAAAAGTTCCATGTTCCATTCAACCTCACCACCTTGATGAAAAGCTCTTTCTTCTCTGACACCATCCGTTTGTGGAATAAATTGCCCCAGCAAGTCATGGACTCTCCATCATTAGACATCTTCAAGACCAGGGTCTGCGATGTCAGGTTCAGCTAGCTCACATCACCACAACATCCAGCCAGCTTTTTTTTAATTGTAGAGTCTTTAGTTGTTTTTATGCCATGATTATTTATGTCTGCACCTGCCTAAATGCACCTCAACACATGTGCGAGTATACTCTACCGAGGTTCTGCACAGTAAAGGGAGATGATGATGAAGAACCATACTGCATGCTATTTTTGGTAATTCCATAATTTTATGGGCGTTGAAATATACATGTCGTTTTCCTACAGAGGTTTGTACAGTAACTATAGTCTCTACAAGAAAATCTTTGTTTTCAGCACATAAAGGATTAATTATGCCACTACTACTTGTTAGCTTACATATATTTTTGCAAATTGCAAAACAAAATTGTAACCGTCATTTCCATAGACTTAACAAATAGCAACTTCGGGTAGTGTTTGGAGGCGGAGTCCTTTGGACCTCTACTAATTTTTTATTCTTCCTTTTCGTGTTTTAATGAAAAGAAGTGCATTTAAAAGTCAGACAATTACAACAAAATCACGAAGAAAAAATAAGAACCATCCCCAATCACTAAAGTGATAACACCATGTTGGACATGCACTTTCCATAAAACAAAATGACATGTAGCTGAGATCCAATTACGCTATCAGGATTATACACAACAGAAATATCTACTTTGCGTATATCCATAACCTGCCTTATCTGCATTTTAAATGCGCGTTTGAAAATAAAAATCACGGAGCGGACCCCTGCCTTGGTTAGGAGAAAATTGTTCCTAGATCTTACAAGAAAAATATCTCCCTCACTTTTTTGAGGTGATCGTTAGATTTTCCTCAAGGGACGTTAGTGATAAACAGTGATATAGAAATTGTTGAAGAATACAAAATATTACTGAACAAACTCTCTTCAATATCTAAATATTAAATGGAAAAAACAAACTTCACTTTGGTAACCACTGTTCACACTTATTGTCACATCCAACGTAGCGATATTCACCCTCATTTTGTTACACCTTTAATAAACCGCAACGTGACTTCAATATCTAACGTATTTAAGTGTCAACAACATGGTGCTCATGCACTGTCCATAAAACACAAGGATATGTAGCTCTCTACCAGGATAGTACTCAGAATTATATATCTTCACGTATATATGTATAGAGTGATAAATTTGTTGTTGAAGAATACAACATTTTACTTAATAAACTCTCTTCAATATCTGTATATTAAATGCAAAGACAAACAAACATCACTTTTTAAACACTGCTCATCTGTACCATGACATCATTGTGAGATTAACACTTCCCATGTTGCACCTTAAACATGTATTAAAATATGGTTACACACTGAGATCAGGCCATGTGTATACAAATAATTTGTCCAAGGGGATGAATCTGTCCCCAACAAGAACACCACATAAAGTATTGTGGGACATTCAAGATCGATCTGAAGTATTAATTATGGTTATAAGACATGTATATATCTAACATGTCTAACCTATACATGTATATCTAACCTCTAACAACATGTACAAATAACGTATTGCAATAATCCAACTGCTTAATGTGTATTGAATATTCCAAGTCAATCAGACCATGTATATACAACTAATTTGTTCTAGGGACGAAACTATCCCCCAAAAGAACATCACATTAAGTATTGTGTGACATTCAAGATCGATCTGAAGTATTTATTATGGTTATAAGACATTCCTATGGTCTAAACTCTTGTTTACAACAACATAAACTCGGCAAAAAAGTTCCTGGACACTTAGAAAAGTCAAATTATTTCATATTTATATATAATAAAAGGCAAAGAGTTGTACATCAAAATAAACAGACATTCATCCTCTATCAGCTTTGAGTGGAATTAAAATGTGACCATTCATGCATGGCTGGTTTCATTGATTTGTCAAAGACAAGGTGCATAAATGAAAATTGCAAGGTGCCAGTTATTCAAAGTTTGAATTGAATACCAATTTTGACCACTTTCTTCCACACTGGAAACAGATGTGAGATGAAAGTGGAAAGATCAGTGTGTTGAAACCCACTGTGTTAATCCCACTGCATGTTTTTTTTTCCTCTGTCAAAATGGCAAAACTCGGAGCAGGATCGTGCGAGATCCATAGGGTATGTTCAGGCTGGACGCTGCTTTCATTATGTCACTCGTGTTTTTCACGTATCACCAAGCACAAGTTCAAGTCTACACCGCCGATACATTGAGAGTGGAGAAGTTAACTATCGCCCGAGACTCAAAGTTACAACCCTAGCTGAAGCCCAACGTATCAGAACTCTATAGCTCTGAAGAGATAAACTGTGACCGCACCAGTTATTTAGTCCCAGATCCATGCTGCTCATCAAGGTCAAGGTGCCCGTCGCTTCTCAGTAAAAACTGTAAGGAATAGACTCCATGACGTCGGAATATGGTCCAAAAAACCTGCAAAGAAAACTGGACTTACACCTCGACATCGGCAAGCAAGGTTATGGTGGACCAGAAACCATGAAAGATGCACAAGGGGACAATGACGTCAAGTTCTCTTTACTGACCAATCCAGATTTTGTATCCACCACAATGATGGAAGGGGGCCAGTGTGGAATAGAAAAGGGGAACGGTAGATAAACATTTTGTGTACGTGCAGCAAGGAAGGGATGTGAAGCCATCGCATTATATTGTGTTAAAACCAGATGCATCCAAGATTGATAAGTTCTGACATTTGCTATGCTTTTGGAAAACGATGTTCCTTTGTGTCATCAAAGTTTAATGCTTTCATTGTGAAAAAAATCCAAACCAAGTATCCCATAATTATTGCCTTTGTGTTGTAACTGACTCACAGACAGATTCACTGCTCCAAATTGAATTGACCGAAATGCTAATTTCTTGCAATTTTCATTTAAGAACCTCGCCATTGTTAAGTGCATGTGATCAGTCGTGCATGAATGCTGACATTGCAATTCCATCCAAAACTGACAGGAGAAGAATGTCTCTTTATTTTGATATGCAATTATTTGCCTTTCTATGAGAAATAAATTTGAAATATTTAAACTTTTCTAACTGTCCAGGAACTTTTTTTGCTGAGTTTATACAATTAACGTCTTGCAATAATCCAACTGCTTAACGTGTATTGACTATTCCAAGTCAATTAGACCATGTATATACAACTAAGTTCTAGGGACGAAACTATCCCCAACAAGAACATCACATTAAGTATTGTGTGACATTCAAGGTCGATCTGAAGTATTAATATGGTTATAAGACATACCAGGGTCTAAACTCTGTTTACAACAACATATACAATTAACGTATTGCAATAATCCCCCCAACCTACTTAACGTGGCATTGACTATTCCAAGTCAATCAGACCATGTATATACACACTAAGTTCTAAGGACGAAACTATCCCCAACAGGAACATAACTTTAATTACGTATGTCGTGTGACATTCCAAGATCGATCTGATAATAGGACAACCTATGGTCTAAACTCTGGTACCTAGCAAAATGTACAAATGACGTATTGCAATAATCCAAGTACTTAAAGCATTTAGGCACATTTTTTTGAAGAGGCGCCCCAATTTTTCAAAAAAAAAATTGAGTTTTTTACACGGTTGCATTGGTAAATGGCTAGTAAGAAACTATACATTGTAAAGGGTTAAGCGCTACAAACGGTCGATGTGTCGCAAACGAAGGATGTTGTAACTAAGAAAAATTATATCGGGATCCCCGATAATAATTCAACGGCTGGTGCGGGGAAAACGGCCTGGCCGATATGACATATGCGGCGGGGGTGTGGTAAATAGCGCCATGTACGTTATCTACGATCATCTATAGTGTTTTATTGTTTGAGGTAAGTCAAGTTAGAGTCATTTTCTTGAGGTGGCACTATTTCATCATTAACGGACGTAAACTTAGCATTTCCAACTTTGCCATTAAGTACAATCTAGGATCACAATTCTAATTACAAAAATCGCTCATTTTATGATAAATACGCATTTTTAGCATTCTCGCTCGCAGGTTGTAGTTTTCTAGACCAATTACCAACATAGCTGTGCCAAAATATCGAAATTGAAAAATGGGGGCGATCTTCAAAAAGGTGCTAATATTGCTTTAAAGGGTATTGAATATTGCAAGTCAATCAGGGCATGTACATCAACTAATTGGTTCGCAGGGAACGAATCCATTCCCAATAAGAAACACCAAATTGAGTATTGTGTGACATTCAAGACTCATCTGAAGTAGTTGGTATTTATAATTTTTAAAGAGTTATATATTTTAAAGACTATCAACAAACACCTGTCATATCCAAAATATGTACAAATATGATATTTTGCTTTACAATGATAGCCCCTCAGGTTTGGTGTATCCTTTGCTAGGTATTTCCTAGAATTTTCATCTTGTATTTGCTACGGTATACTGCATGTAAGTTCATTCAAATTATAATTGGCACCCTTTTCAACCGGTTTTCGATGGTTATTGGATTTTTGTTAACTAAATCAATCATAGATGAGGAATATTTTTAAAAAACAAACTGCTTATAGCATGTTGCTCTTTTTTCAAATATCATCAAGTTAATGCCAGAAAAAACAGCTTATATGTACATACGACTTCGTTTCACTGTTGTGAACCTAACAAAGGGAAGCTACACCAATAAAAATGTTTTACAAAACAGGAACCTGATGTGGGTGTAGGAACGAGTATTTACGCGATTACGACTTTGTTGCATTAACCATGTTAACAAATTGAAAATGTTCTGATCTGCTATCTGCATGAACTTCTCTTTCATACAATCACACTTTAGAGTTTTAGTACAAGAATCATATCTATACCTGATTAGTTAATTATCCCTAACAGCGATTTGCTAAATCAGAAATCGAAAAAAAAAAAATCATCAGATTTATGCATCTTTGTAACAAGTATAAGTGTCCTATATACAATACCTTACAAGTCATATGACTAAAAGGCATAATAAGGACAACACCGGATATTATCGTCATTACTGTCCGCACGGACACTTACTACAACACGTAATTGAATGGTGATTCATAACTTTGAATGCAACTGTTTTCTTCATTTTCCATCGGTTTTTTAGTTGCAAAAATTAACATGAGAATTCTACAGACTTATCCTGCAAATTTCAGATATTTTGACTCTTTCGGGCGGATGGATGAAGTAGAAGCTTATATGTTTATGATGTCAGTAAGGTTATATACCTTTATCATGTTTATCCTGTACAGAATTATTGTAATGCAATACACAACTATCTCTTTCATAAACACGAAAATGTAGATAGTTGATTAAAGTAGAAGCGTACATATTTATGTCTACAAGGTTGTACACTTTCATTCATTACAAACTTCAAAGATTAGTTTAATGTCTTACTTATTTAACACTTAAGTGACTGAGGGTTTTTCACTCCCATAAGTGCCCGGAGAGGGAATGGGGTCCGTGGACACCGCCACCACCACAGAATCACTTTCTCGAAATATTTTACCACATGTGAAGGATCATTAGGCGAAACTAATTCAGTAATAAGAGTGAATATCATTTGGCTGCAAATTAGGGGTAAATCATTGTTTTCGTGACTCGCCAAGATTGGACAAATTACGAAAAATGCTAATTAAATGTTAATGTTAGTGTTAATGTAAATTGCATTTACATAACATACTTTGGAAACTAATTCTAGTGTAAAACTATTTAACGCATATTTAACACACCTATTGTATAATAGATGTTGCAAAGTATACATCAATTTCCATAAGTTGTATAGTAACGGGTTTGCAAGGGACACATAAAGTTCTTTGGTTTAAGTAATTAAAGGTAAATAATCTTTAATCTAATGGCTATTTACAGCTGTATGTACACAAAATAAACCATTTTAAAAGAGAAAGTTTCTATGAAAAAGAAAACTTCCGCTAGTGCCAAAGGGAGGAGCGTGTTTTCAAAACACGCCAAAATTGCGCAAAAAGACGATAAATGCTAATTGCTTTGGACTTATATACATCAAACACTTTGGAACGAATTGGATGCTGATATCTACTGTAAAGGACGTATATTACATGTATTTAACACAAAACGCGCTATTCAGGCAATTCTGTATATAAGCCTACATCAATTCCCATATTTTGTACAGTAGCGGTTTTGCAAGGGACATAATGAAATTGTCTGTTGTCAGCAATCAAAATGTTTATTTGTTTTTAATCTTATTAATGACTGTTTATTTACAGGCATGTGCACACACATAATAGCAAAAAATGGCTACAGTTCATGTAAGAAAATATAATCAGCCGACTTCCGTTAGAGCTCGAAAAACGAACAAATTTGGGCTAAAAGATGAAAAATGCTAATGAGCTTTGTACTTATATCATAAACTTTGTAAAATGATTTAGGCTGATATCTACTCTAAAAGACATACATTACAAATAGATGTTGCAAATATACATAATTTCTTATAGTTTGTACAGTGACGTTTTACAAGGAACACAATTCAATTACTTTAAACTTACCTACTATTTGTTTATTTACAGGTATGTGTACACACATAATAGCAAAACAAGAAAATGGCTGCAGTTCGAGGAGGGGATTCAATAGGACACCCGCTAATTAACTCATTAATGGTTACTTAGATTTATTTGTTTGGCATGAAAAGTGCATTTAAAAGTTTAAAAAAATCACGACGAACAAATCTTGTAAATCATGTATCGAGCAAGTGCTGTGTCCACCAGTCACTTAAGTGTGAACAAAATACACCAGCCATGTATTATATCCGAAATATTTTTACATCTGTTGCAATATTTTGCACTCTCAAATTCTAAGACTATTATACCAAGTAAAAGATATAATAGCAACATCGTAACAATCACACTGACTTCTTATTTGGCTTCATTTGAAAAAAAATCTTTAATATGTAATTTCTTCATATACAAAAATAATAGGTGCTTGTCACGTGTGTCACTGTAATTAGCACATCAATAACTATTGAAAGAAAAAAAGAACTAAACCATTTACTTTGTGTAATGGAATGTACACACAAACCTGCTTTTGATATTAATAATAATAATAACATACATTTATAATGCGCCTTTTCCGACAGTTACAAAGCGCAGAGTATGACAATGAAAAGTAAACAAAATGGAAAAAAAAATACAGCAAAGATATAAACCTAAGGATACAAATGATCTTTGAGCATAGACTTGAATGAATTGATATCAGCAGCATTCTGAGTTGACATTGGCAACAAATTCCACAGATGTGGAGCTGCCACTGATAAGGCTCTGTCCCCAGCACATTTTCTGGTCCGAGGCACCAAGAGGTTAACACTACCATAAGAGCGAGTTCTCATAGAGCCCTGAGAGAGAGTTTTCACAACAAGACAGGATTGCATGTATTGGGGAGAGAACCCCTTCAGTGACTTGTAAACATACAATAATGTCTTATAAATGATCCTTTCCCTGACCGGTAGCCAATGCAATTGTTTCAAGAGATGAGAAGCAAGTTCAAATTTGGGCTTGCAACATATTAGCCGTGCACATTTGCTTTCCACTTTTTGCAAGCGACTGAGATCTCTCTTAGATATACCATTTAATAACACATTGCAATAATCAAGTTTTGATAGTACAAGCGCTCTAACTGTATTATGACAGGTTCATAGTCAATATACGAACGGATTCTGTTGATGGTCTTATCAGCCAATTGATAGATCTACATAATTGAGTGACATGATCAGACATAGCCATCTGACGATCAAAAACAATCCCGAGGTTTCGAACAGACTGAGAGGGGAATATCTCAGAATCGCCAAGAAGACGACTGATATTTTCCAGTTTCTTCTGATGGTGAAAAGATGATACAACAAAGAATTCCGTCTTGTCTGTATTCAACCTGAGTTGTTCTCAGTCATCCAGTGCTGAATGTCAGTAACACATCTCGAAAGCTTAAAGAGAGCACATTGGACATCTCCAGGAATATGGGATCAGGTTCGAGATATATCTGGATATCGTCGGCATATATGTGGTATTTTAAATTATGGTATCTTAATATTTGACCAGCAATATGAGTATATAACACAAAACCTAATGGTCCAGTTACCGAGTCTTGGGGAAGGCCACAGTCCAAATGAAATTCATCTGAGTATGCCCCAGAAATAACAACCTGACACGATCTATTTTCAAAATACGAACTATACCACTCCAGGGCAGAACCAACAACACCAAAGTCATCTCTAAGCCTTTGTAACATAATTCTGTGATCAACCGTATCGAATGCTGCTGATAGATCTAACATCAGAAACAGAACAGCTTTATGATCATCAAGGGCGCGCAAAAAATCATTTTGGACGCAGGCTAAAGCGGTCTCTGTACTACGACCCGCATAGTATGCAGACTCCAAAGGCTCAGAAAGGCCATTGGAATTGGTGTGTTCCATTAGTTGAGACGAAGCACACTTTTCCAACACTTTGGAAGTAAATTGCAAGTTTGACACTGGGCGATAGTGCTTGAGCACGTTTCAATCAAGAGATGCCATGTTTCAAAACAGGAGTTGGATGATGGCCTGAGAAAATTATCAGGAAAAAACCAGAGTGTAATGAGGTGTTTATAACTCTGCAAATGTAGGAAGCCAGACGTCAATGTGCTGTTTAACCAACCAGATGGGCATAGGGTCAAGGGCACAAGATTTGTTTGGGCGCTTCATAATGACATTAAGCAACTCTTCATTGGTCACGTTCTTAAATTCAGGAAACAAACACGCAACTGGTTTGGGGGGTTTCAAACTCATTACTACATATACTCTTACCATCAGGGACCATGCAGTCAACTTCATTACGTATTTCTTTTCCTTTCCAACAAAGAATTTGCCAAAGTCATCAGCAAGGGTTTTAGGACAGTCAGTGTCAGGGAGAGCTTTGTTGGTTTTATGTAAGAGCTCATCACGGTCTTAAATATATCTTTGACACTACAGTTACTTAGTTTGCTGATAGTTGGCTGCGAATGTTTGTTCACATGTAATACCCAAAATCAGAGGAAAAAACAGCAGCTGTGAACACAAAATTCTGTGATTGATATCATCAACATGACAAGCCATAATAAATGAATATAATAACAACTAAGGCATATCTGTAATATTTCGTCACTCATTTTTACCCCCTAACGCTGTTTAGTGGATTCGTGCTTCCACTGAACTGCTTTTCGCCACACATCGACTGCATTCTTAATCTGCAACACGTCTGGTAATTGTTGGACTGCCATTAGGTCTTCGTTTTCGTCAACAGTCTTTGCTTCAATGTATTCATAGAGAGTGTAGCCTAACCTGTGTATCAACGAAGAAAAATTTAAGTGGATTATGAACATGGTATTGGTGGATATATATATGAAGCACCCGCTCTCGTCATGGGTGATGCGTGTGGTCTAGCGGGAAAAGTGCAGGACTCGTGATCAATAGACCGTGAAAATCGTGAGTTTCGAGCCCCACTATGGTCACGTGTTTTTGTGTCCCTGGGCAAGACACTTAGTCCTCAATTGCCTCGTTCCCTTGCCCAAGCGAAATCTGGGGAGCCTCTATGGGGACTATTACCAATCTAACTGCTGATAGGATTGTGCGATTGTAAGGCATGTCTTTGAGCAGCCACCTAAATGAAGCGAAATGATTGTGACGATTTCTTGAAGGCGGCGTATAATAATTTTCAACCGCGCTTTGAGCATGTTGGGATTTTAAGCGCTATAATAAACGGGTTTATATTATTATTATTATTATGAAAGCGTAGTGCAGTAAGCCCAGAATTCATGATCATTGAAAGTCGTAAAGTCATAAGTGTCGAGCCCCGCCATGGCCAAACGTGTTGAGGTCACTGAACAAGAAAATAATTGCCTCGTCGTCCTAAGCGATATCTGGGAAGCCGTTATGGGAATATTACAATCTAAGTTACTGATAGGGATGTGCGGTTTACAGCCTCCCACCTACGTGAAGCGAAATACCTGTGGCAATGGCATTGTAACAATAACCAAAAGCGCTTTTGAACATGTATATATAAAGCGCCATATAAAATTGATTATTATTATTATAATAAAGGAAAACTGATAAAACAGGCAATCTTAAATACTGAATTATAGTAACATATCAAAGAGAAAAATTATGGTATAGTTCAATTTTATAATTAAATAAGATAGATTACTTTGAAAATACTAAGACAACAATATGCATTTTAGACTATCATTTTCCCCTATAAACAATTTAAATCGGTATGTCGAGGGTTAAACATGTTGATCTATAATTTGTGGAGAAGATAATATCAGTCACTTACGGCCAACGTCCACGGTCTTCATCTGTGTTTTCACCGCTCCTCAAAATCAATATAATATATTCATACAGTTCCTCGATGAGAACATCTATATTAATTTGAGAAAATACAGCGACAAGTTCTTGCTTCTGCTCTTCCTCCATCGGTTCATTGAATGATTCGTCTACGTTGCCTAAAACGTCATTGACGTGCTGTTGTAGTAAGATAAGCAAAATATATAGGTACAAATATCCTCTTCTGTTCTATATATCTGATTCAAATGAAATATTTCTACTTATCATATTGAATGGCCAAAATTGGCGAAAAAAAACGTTTCTCTCCTACCCCCGGGCCGCAAGGTGTTTTAAAGGAGCATTTCCTGATCCTCAGCCTCGTCCCCCGTCCCCGCATGATTTCGGGCCAAAATCTGACATTAGCGCTCCATAAGTCGCATGAAACGATTTCAGTTTTTTTAGCCAGAATTCACAACAACAGCAGGGTAATCTTTGCCGTAGCCTTGTGTCTTTAAAAGCAAATGACTTGAAAAACCCATGAATCACAATTCATTACAAAACTTTTCGAACAATTCCCATGTGCCTCCTTGGGTAATCTATGGGCCACTTCTTAGGAGTGCATCTACTTGCATAGAGCAACCATCCCCAAATCAGGAAAAGTGATTTCAACCGATTATTTTAAGTTATTCATCATTGAAATGATTAATGCAGACAAGAACCACACATGAGTGTAGGCAACATTCCTCATAGCTGTACGCATTAGGTTTTAGGACCATTATGATCTTCCATAATGGCCATAATATGTTAGAATAATGGAGGCGATTTCAAAAGGTTAGACTACTAATAATAAATAAGAATAATAACCCCCCAATAACAATAATAATAATAATAACAATAATAAAAATAAAAAACATAAATAAATAAATGAATAACATACAAAAAATATACGAATAATAACGGAAAGGGTAATTCAAAAGCAAATGATGATGTATGATGTAAATGCTTTGGGATTTTTCTTATTACCTTTTATTTTTATTTTTATTTTTTTTTGCATATGCATTTATTCTACTTTCCAATTCAAGTTAAATAAAGTTATACATCAAATATTATATATTGGGCTATTATATATAAGTATATATCATATCTAAATCTCTACACTATCTATATCTATCTCTATATATATTTTTTATTTTTTTTCTCTCCTGTATAGTATAATATATATATATATAAATGATGAACCTACTGGAACGGTATTGTTACTCGATTTTCCACGCTTGTGCGAATCATCAGCAACAACTCTTGTCTGATTTCTGAATGATCGCGCACAGCATGAAACTCCGAGTAACTACCGTTCCAGTAGGGTCATCCTCAATTTATCTGGCTCTGCTTTCAAGCATTGAGCACTCTGCATGAAGATAGTCTCCTCGCCTATTATATATATATATAGTATATATATATATAATATATTAGAATATATATAATATATATATATATATATATATATATTATAATTTGTCCATTTTTTTTTTTTTTTTTTTTTTTTTTTTTTTTTTTATGATCATTATTCATTCACTGTATCATTTTTTCCATTTTGTTTAACATTTTTCCACTTTTTTATGCATCACTTAACACATAGCATTAATATTGATCATATATCTTACCAATATCAGACCACATAGTCATATCCTATACCATGAAATCATACCATAATCATACCATTTCATGTCTATCTGTCACATCGTATCATCATTCCATATAATATCGCATCCTACCATACACAATACCACTTATTATTATGCATCTGTGGTGCAATACCACAGTGCGATTAGCGCGTACCGCCAAACACTGCACAATACGCAAAAATATTGGGCATTCAGTCATGGAACTCGTCAAGCAAATACTCTGTTTTTATTAGTTTTGAAGCCATTTTTTTGTCAAGTCAGCTTCTTCTTGCATAATAATAATAATATTGGATGGCTTTTTTCGGCTGATAACAGAAAATATTGCCCTCGCCAAGAAAATATCGGGCTCGTCTTCGACTCGCCCGATATTTGATCTAGCTTGGGCAATATTTTCTGTTATCAAACTCAGCCATCCAATATTATATAAATACCATATGATGTCATATCATGCCATGTTACACTTCAAAACCTATGAATTACAATATGTTAAGTTTTTAGATGGCCCCATTCGTTGCTATTCCAAAATATAGGATTTTATGTCGTCCATCTTTCTGATGCTTTGGGATATAAGAATATTATAAGATTATGTTTTATAAGACCTTTTTCGTTGGCCCGGTCTCGAAATTTCTTTCCGTAGTTAACTTGCATGTATACGTGGATCCTGGGTTTCCTACCGGAAATCATTTTTACCGAAATTCCGATCCCACAATGCACCAACTATGTACGAGTAGATATGCATCACTCCATGCACGCTCGCGGTTTAGTGCGCCTCCTTTAAACTACGCGAACATTTATGACAGAAAAATGCCATAGAATGTATATGCGCTATTATTTATCTACTCGTACATCGTTGGTGCATTGTGGGATAGGAATTTTCGGTAAAAATGATTTCCGGTAGGAAACCCAGGATCCACGTATACAGCATCATCTTTACATGAAATTGATCGTTTCTATTGTTACATGTATATATTGTATATACGCATGTGTCTGCCTTAATTCCATGAAGATTTAAATTGAATTGAAATCCCAACATCGCCAACAAAGTTTCTCGATAGTCTGATGGTTAAAAATGCTTCTTAATCTCTGTTTGACGCAGGTTCGAACCCCATCTGCTCAATTTTGAGAGATTTATTTATTTCGAATTTTGTTAAAGTGAAATAGACGCCATAATGTAATTTCACAAGTTAACAGGTTAACTACGGAAAAGAAACCATCGCGGCCCGGTCGCGTTATTCTGGTATAAGGCATTTTGTCGTAATAATTTTAAATGTGTTTACCAAATTATTGAGCTGCATTCGTGTTGCTCTTTCAACAGCCAGGATCCTCCACAGATCAAGCAAGTGTTCAAGACGACAATTTTGTTGAGCCTGTTAACAAGTTCAAGAAAAGTTGTTGATTTATGTTATATAATAGCAGGTTATAGAATGATACTAGTTTGAAAATTGTTATGAACTGGCTATTATTGATAACTAATGCGTAAAAATATCACGTACTTTGAGGTTTCGCTGGAAACTGTCGTTGTCATAAAGTCCGACGGATTCTAGATAGTCACTTAACAGCATCTTGTTATCAGTTGAAATGTGATGCTGTACACTTGACAAAAGAAATCCAATGGCCATTACAAGAATCTCAAGATATCGGCAGAGTAGTGGGAAATCTTGAATGAAATCAGCCAAAACTTGTCCAGGTTTGACGATGTCGGATACTCTTTCCTGAACAGAAAGATAAACGCAAATTATGCGTTGATGGTAATAATGTAAAATGTTTTGTTTTAACTATAATACTTGTGTCTGTAAGTCTTAGATTTGAAGTGTACATCGCATTCCTTTCATTGATTATTAATTGCTTTGCCTCCAAAGCTAATAATCTAAGCAAATACATCCAGGATTTAAAGGTGCTTGTTCCGATTTATGTCTATCGTGTTCTCTACTTGATATGAGAGCCTGGCACTTGCACATACTCCCCAAGTACCGTGGGAAAGAAGCTTTGATGGTAGAAGCAATAATGCACAGTTTGATGGTAGAAGCAATAATGCACATTGCAAAGCCATATTCAATACTGTGCGAATATTGACGGTTAACTCGTCGGTTTTTTTGTTTATATCTTGGTAACGAAATTCGACCTTCATTTTGATGTATTACGGTTTAGTTCGCCGACTATGAAAAGTACACACTCTTTATGGCGTTGTGACTCCATACGGGCATATTGATACGTAATAAATATGACTAGCTTAAGGACACTTGTCATTATAACTAAATCAACGTATGTTAACACTAGCTATTATTACAACAACAAAAAATATCAAAAATTAGTACGATTTCGTTTTATAACTTACCTGAGCAATACCTTTCCTGATCTTTTGAAAAGTATCATCACTCAAAGTATCTTCTCTGAACAGAAAATGTTCCACCTCTTCTTTGATTTCACTGCGACCCCTTACAAAGCGATTTTCAATCTGTCTTTCAATGCGTTGAAGGTCATACACAACTTTTGTTCCCTCGCCATCTTCCGTGACATATTCGCAATTTGAATATAATAACGGTATCAGATCCCTCTCGGTATCAAAGGCAATTAGGTGGCTGCTTCCAATATCAGTTGATTTCCATGAAATAACCCTGATTTAAAAAAAAAAATAATTTTATCTTTGTTATGCAGTTGTTACTGTTTTAGTAAGAGGACAGACATAGTAGTAATCTCACTATATTTCTCACTCTCACTTACATTGGGTGACGGAAAGTGTGCGAACCCATTCAACTATTTTCTTTTGCTGTCACTTAATGACCCTCTTTTTATTAAGGATCCATCCCAATTGTCGTTAATCTATCCAAGAATGATTGTATTGTACTCTTTGACTAATTGTGACTGATCGACTTCCTTTCCATTTCTTACCATAACGACCCTACTACACACGTACACACTTCTTCCAATACAATTTACAAATGAAGAGCGCCGCTCATTACTATCATTACTGAATGATGACGTCATATGTGTGATACAGCTTGGGGAGATTTTGGAAATTCGGCTCGGCTATCGGAAGCTGAAAACAGAATTTAAATAAGACTTCCCGTTGTTGAGTGTTGGTGTTGTTTTTATGTTAGTAACGTTGCGCCATGAGTCAGTCCCGGAAATTGAGGGTTGAAAAAGTACTCCCAAATAATCGTAGATTATGCGCGATGTAATGTGACTAGCGCGATATAATGTGACTAGTGAGATGTACTATCTGTGTCGGTATTACTTAGATGATTCCTGAACCCACAGTGTCATCATTGCTAGGTGACATTTAGTTTTAATAATGTGACAATGCAAATATGCATGGCTATTTCCCGGCAGTGGAACCAAGTTTGAACTGGGAAATGCAATGGGAGTATTATTTGCTGTCATAATTATATGCGCGGAACCGTGTTTGTGAGCGCGGTCAAGCATGGTTTGCATGACACGTACAATGTACACATATATTTACTGCATTCGGTTGTGTGTATACTTAGGTCAGTCACCCGAATGTACTACACATGCGCGAATTGCCATCGGTGACTAGCGTCGGTAACTTGTCCCTAGAATCTTCTATACAGGCTTCAATAGAGTAGTTTGTTTCTACATTGTGTGTGAGTGAGTGTGGGGGTGAGGTGGGTGGTATCTTCTGGCACTTTTACACCCCACTGACCTCTTACACATGGAAAGCGGGTCTGAGTCGCCGATTGAAACAACAGGAAGTTCCGGTTTGCCCTTCTCAATGTGGCGGGAAATAATGCATACGCCTGCTGGTGAACATAGTTATTCCACACAGATGTTCTATTGTTATACAAAATTCATTTAACTTGGACAATGGAGTGAAGCCATATTAAGAAGGGCAAAATGCACATTCATGTGGTTTCAATCGGCGACTATTCAACGGTGCGGCAGCCCGCTATCCATGTGTAGAGGTCAGTGTTACACCCCAGACTACCTTAACAAGGCCCCACAAGATCTTAGACACAACCAGTCACCCTATTTATAGTATTAGATACAGAATAGAGTCGACGCGCCGAAATACCGCCTTTTATATCAGTAGATCGCCTTTCCGTACCGTAGGGATACCTGCCGAAACATGCATGTCGAAAATGCGAGCTACGTCATTTATAATAATCTGCAATTGGGCAGTGTTATATGGCGAAAGCCTAGTGAGTCGACAAAGAGGACCCATATACGGCGTGCGATTGCTTAATGTAACTAAAGTTCTTTTAAATTTGTCAATTGGTTATGCAGACGTTGGACGTCACGAGTAGCTGTTCAGTTGACTCAGCTCGTACGACAGGCTAGGAATAGCTTTAAAATGATAAATTTATTACATTTTGGTATTTACAAGGCCTAGGGCTAAACCTAATCTTAACGCTAACCTAAAAATCATACTGCATAAAACGGCTGTAACCTAACACTAAAATAGCCCTAACCCTAAACTAGCCACTAACCACAACCCCGATCCTAAGACTAACCCTAACCCATAAATGTGTTGTAGCCCTAATTTGTAAGGGGATCGTTTACCCGAACCCGTAAAATTGATAGCCAATCCAAACCCATAAGCCATTTTATGAATTACATGATCATTGCCTTATTCGCACAATTGGCATGAGTATAGACAAACTCTCGGTGAAACAAAAAACAAAACAAAAAAACACGCTACTCGTGCTGTCTTTATTTTAAGAAGTGTATCATACCATGTAGTGGGGCAGATAGGTTACAAAAATGCCGTGGTATATAAGGGTTTCGGGTAAGCTGAATCCAAAAGTCCACGGAACCAAAAATCCGAGCAAGGGTTTGGCGGTATTCTTGAATTCAAAATGGCCGATCTCTATATATACATAATGGTCACAATCTCGGCCTGTAAGTGACAGTCGATCGAAAGTCGATGCACGCACGATTGGTTCCATGGCTTTGCCTATAACAATGGCAATATTGATTGATACCGTAGCATTGTGTTATTTTCGTGGACTTGACTATTTCGCATGTTCATGTAATTTAATTTTGATGGATTATGAAGAAAATTCTGTAACATTTGAAAACGGAGAAAACCAGAGCTATCAGTTTCCAATAGCATTATTTACGGCTGCTTTTTAGCCCGATTTTGCATCTAAAATCTGCATTGGAAAATGACAATTTTACATTTAATATCAATCATCACCGACTTTAGCATGCTAGTTTAGACATTATCTATCTGATTAGTCCTATTTCAAACAATTCCAAAGATGGTAACAGTGCGAAATCCAGCAAAAATGTACGCTTGACCACATCTATTTTAAACTTTTTTCATGGCGGTCATTCTAAGTAAGTTGAGTTGCTGAAAAGCAAATATAGGCAGTATTTGTGTGAACTGCGCTTTTACTGTTTGCTTTTTTAACAACACACCCCGAAGTAACCGTGGTGTGTGGTGTGCTGTGTGTGTGTGGGGGGGGGGGGGGTTAACACGCCCCCCCCCCCCGATTTCTCTTCATGGATATCCATTCCTAATAAATTGGTACCACAGAACTATAACTTGGTGTTCCTTCTTTCAATTGTGTATCAACAGGAGGACAAGATTACCCACTGTGACGTCACTTGACGTCATAGTCAAGGAAACTACGATACTGGTATAGGGTGGAAAATTGATACTTTGCAATTTACAGACTCGAAAATTAAAACACTCTGAATATATAAACTAAACTTCTTTAGGTACATATGTTATCACATAACTTAGCCACACTCGTGGGAAAACAAGTCATTCGAACAACTGGAGTAACTCGAGCTCTAACCCATGTCAGGTTTGTCACAGACCTATGGATGAGAAACTTGCAGGTTTGAAAGTCAAAAGAGACATACAAAACCCAACCGCGGTTCCCTTTCAATCACGTTGGTATCTTTGGGGAACCGGTGTTAAAGCAGATATAGTCCGACGGGAGCCACATTCCTTGGGGCTCCATAGACTTCTTCTTCTTTATCGTGTTCAAACACTTTGGTTCACAATATGGATCCAGTCGAGATGGTACAAACTCGGTCTGTCTTCAGTGAATTCCGCAAGGTCCTTGTTTGTGCATTGGTTGCTCCAGCAATGGGCAGACCAGAGATGTTCCATTGTCTGTGGTGCTGTTCTACAACCACAGTAGTATCCTATCTGCTTCCAGATAGCCCAGCTTTCTGCACGGAAACCTTATATCGGCCAGTTCTGGTTCTCAATCTGTTGAGGCAAATCCCCGCCATTCAGCCCATGAGGACTCAGTTCCAAGTGGGAGATCGCCACCAGGTTCAATACCGATAGATCGTCATGTGAGTGTCCACAAGCGTAACTGACATTTTGGAGAAATTGAGTTATTTATATAATTATGAAAAAGGAATCATTACTTTTACTTTGATATACATTTCAGGTACAGCTCACTTTATTGCAGAGCTATTATTAAAGCTAAATAGGCTATTTAGGTGTAGATACATTTGTTGCCCTAAAAATTGAATTTCTTTGATGCACAAAGTCGAACGGGTAGATACGACTTGTTGCACGAACAACGGTACACAGCAGATGTTGATAGCGACATTTTATTTCCTTGTAAAGCGATAGTTTTTTAAAAAAAGTGTATAAGTAAAATATCTCCAAAATATGTTGTGAAAAGAGCAATTTACTTTTTTACCAATGTAATGATAATTTATGGCCTAATTTTTTAGCACAAAAAAACCTTACAACAATATCACAAAATTTAATTCAGAACCAGTTTCCACTCAATATTACGCCCATCAGCTACTTTAATTTTGCAAAAGTAAACGAATACGCATAATTTTAACATATCTTTCAAGTACAATGCTCAATTTGTTGCACTCAAATTGAATTCCCGCGTCGGCAAAAAGTCGTAACTGGTGGTTATCCGACTTTTGTTGCATGAACACGGAAAACATTGTGGTGTTACGCCATTTTAATTACCCAATACTTCTGTCTTAATTAGTCACTTAAGTGGAATGAATATTTATATAACC
This sequence comes from Ophioderma brevispina, assembly GCA_023653785.1. Lineage (NCBI taxonomy): Eukaryota > Metazoa > Echinodermata > Ophiuroidea > Amphilepidida > Ophiodermatidae > Ophioderma > Ophioderma brevispina. The sequence continues at coordinate 57,137 of JAMKCH010001822.1, forward strand.
TTTAAAAAAATAAAATTTTTATCGTGTAATAAGAATTAATTTTGCATGAAACTTCGCAAAAGAATAAACACAAATGCTTCTCCTGTAAATCATGAAATGCAGATACGACTTTGTTGCACCTCACATACTAGAATGTTCTGGTGTATGGCCAAGTCTATCTTTCCACAAGGCGACACTCTTGACCTCCTATAGACTGTTTTCGCGAGGTTAGACTTTGCTAAGAAACTCTTTCTCTGGATTTAAGGCGGTTGGCAGCATGTATCTGTTCAGGCATAGGGTGCCTATCACATTAGATGCCTTGGCAAGCTACGCTTTTGCATGCTCGCAACGCTGCGACGGATCTCTGGTGGAGCAATTCCTGCTAGGATTATACGTTTTCCGTTGGTGTTGGACGGAGGGCATCCTGTGATAAGCCGGCAGGAGGCATTAACGCTGAATCAACTCTTGGCATGGGTTGATCTTTCCATACAGGGCATGCTACTCTGCAACATGAGTAGCACAGGGCAGTTACCGTCGATCTTAGGTAGTGGCAGGCACCTCATCTTGTGCCATGAGTTTGTTTCACAGATGTTATTGCGTGAACAGACTTTACTCTTCGTCTTCTCGTGTGGTCCGTATAAGAGACAGTGCGGTCCAAGGTAACTCCTAGTAGACAGTGTATCACAATGCTCCAGTGGTGTTCCAGATCAGGTAACTTTAGCTGACGTTTGGCTTCATTCACGGTTGCCGTAATGGAAAGCACACAATGTGTCTTAGAGGGATTTGCACGTAGATGTGGATTTTCCTCATATAGAATTGAGTTCATCCAAAGCTTTGAAGTCTCTCTTCAACAACTGTGAGTGGGGCATCTGGTGCGCTAATTCCAAGATCGGCTGCACAATAAAACGCAGGTTACCTGCTCTCCTAGGTTGGTCGTTAGATGTTGAACAGGAGAGGTGCAAGCACACTCCTTGTGGTATAACCTTCTTTGAGCCTACGCCATCGGCTCTTCTTCGTCGCTCTAGCGAACAAAGAACATACTGTTTGACAGCAATCCTCGGATAAGCTCACTCAAGCGAAGGTCCCCTGGTATTATTCCAGGATTATGGAGTAGCATCTGTGATTGAACAGTGTCGTACGCTGCTGCATAGAGTCGGACGAACACAGCTCCGGTTACCAGACCTTCTCGAACCATCCTCAATTTTGAGTTAGGCTGATACTTGGCTTGTTGTTGATGTTGCCTGGTCGAACCTGCTTGTTTCGGGTACATGAGTTTTCGTCTATCACAGGTGCGAGTCGATTGACAGGAGCCTTCAAAAGCTGGTAGGTATGGCTGAGGAGTGATTAGGTCTGTAGCTCTTGGGATTGGATGGATCTTTCCCAGGCTTGGGAGGCCATAACATGTCTTTCCTCCCTCCAGATCTTTGGGAACCTGGGGAAATACGCAGCAATTGTAAAGCTCAAAAAAGCCATTCCTTTGCTACTGACCAGATGCTTAGCTGCTTCATAGAGGATGTTTCAGGCCTACTATTTTCCTGTTTTGAAGGTAGCAAATACCGGATTCCAAATTCGTCCATGTGAAGGGCGATGCACCAGGGTCACCACTATACCTCTTATGGTCTAGTTTGATCTTCTTGGGTTTCTTTCTATGCTGTCACTTGCCATTTAAAAAACGCAGTTGGGTGTGCAAACTTGGTTGGGTTGTGACATTTGGCTGCTGTGGATGTTCTGTTGAACACCTCGGAGCTTTCGGATTGTAGACCATGCTTTTCCCTTGCTGTTATTGGTCCAGATCGATGGATTCAATTAAAGTCTGACCGGTTTTTTGATCTTCCGATCTCCTCTCCGAAACTTCCTCCCCTTGAGCATTTGTTTTCAGCAGAAAAAGGATCAGCTTCAAACAGGGTGATATACTCTTGATATTCTCTAGCACATTCCTTGGAAAGGCCTGGTATATATTCCGTTCTACCGCCTCTGGGTTTGAATCTCCGCGCAGTCTTGTTCACTAGTTGGGCAAATTTGTCATAGTTATGGGGTTTTGGAGCAATCCTCTTCACGTTCTGATCCAGGTCATCAGTGAATCCTTGCCAGTCTGCTTTCCTGTAGTTAAAGCGGCGCTTAAAAGGCACTTTGTTTGGTTTTACTGCAGCGTTGACTTGGATACCGATTGGTCGATGTTGAGTTTGTGGAACAGGATCCAGAACAATCTTGCTACACAGGTTAGAGATGTTTTTGCTAACAATAGCTAGATGAGGGATGTAACCTCCCTTCCAGCGGGCACTATGACATAATGGTGGCAGCTTAGAGTCGTGAAGGAGACGTAGATGTTGACTGTCTATCCATTCTTCGACAGCTTGTCCGTCTTTGTTAGTTTCATTGTAGCCCATTGGGTACTATGGCTGTTGAAGTCGCTAATGAAGAAGTGAGGTTTGGTGGAATTCCCAGGGTTGAGTTGAGGGTGCTTCAAGTCTACTGATGGAGGTTTGAAGACGGATGTAACTATGACAGAGCTAAGCTCAATGGTGAGGACTTCGACGTTGTTAATATAAGACATTGAGGTTGCTTCTACTGTGGTGCCTGTTCTCACAAATATAGCACTTTCGTATTGTCGATGTGGTCTCTCGGTGGCAAGGACCATTCCTGGTATGGTTGGGCGGTGGTTATTGATTCCTCTGTGGGTTTCCAGCAGACATAGGACATCGCATTGGAGATTGTTACACAAATCAGCAATGATGTTACTTTTTGCATTGGAAAAACCCTCCACATTCAATGACGCTATAGTCAAGGCAGACCTTAGAAAAGAAAAGGCATGCGCTGAGGTCTAGTCATAATATGGGTATACTTAACACTTAAGTGCCTAAGGGGGAGGGGGGGTCCATAGTACCCATGATTTGTTTTTCGGCGATTTCTCAGTCGTGAAAAATATTTTCAAACTCTAATTTTTTGTAATTGTGTAACTTATTGATGCGCTTCTTTCCATAAAAAAATTACTAACATTTCTAGCCCGTTAATGAGATAATTAGCTTGGGTCCCTAGGAACCCCCCCCCCCTTAGGCACCAACGGGAGTGTGATTTTAAAAATAAAAATTAGCAAACCCTGTTGTTAGAAATATTTTTCTGCTTATGTATGTTCATATGCATAAAACAAAATTAATTACATAATCAGAAAAAATAATTAACCCTTTATGTGCTGAAAAGAAGCGATTCCATCATCGAGCGACTGCGCGTCATTGCTATACAAACCTATGGCAAATAAGTCTGCACCCACAAAAAATACAAGAATGTACAAAATGATAATGTTTGTGATAAATATATATAAATTGGTCCTTCTAGAGCAGATATAAACATCAAAATGATTTGCAATGTTGTATGCTGTGGAAGCAGGGTCGCGAAAACCAACATGTTACTACTTTTTGAACGATTTTTTCCGTCATTGCGAAAACAATGATTTGGCCTAATTCCCAGACATAAACTAACCGGAACTCATTATATTGCACCTTTGGCCTTGTCTTTGCCCCCCAAGGTGGTATGAGTTTTCATTTGAAAATTCCATCGGGAACGTGGTTTTCCTTAGGGGGTGGGGGGGGGGTCCCCTTAGGCACCAACGTGAGTGAAAACACCTTAGGCACTTAAGTGTCGAAACATAACGGAATAAAGCGTGAAACTTAATGTTACTTAAAGAGTCCACTGAATCGATGCCCTAGTGTTCACCATTTTTTCTCGGCCTATGAGTACGTACGCCGGGACTATAATTAACTTCTACAACACCGGAAAAAGAACATTGGCGTTTTCCTTCAAAACTGCATCGAAAGCAGGGTAATTTTAACGAAAGTTGCAAATTTGTTTAAAAACTTTGACCACATTGTAGGCTTTGAAGGAATTCTTCTGTTACAACACACTTTTTCAGAACACTTGACCAGTAAGTCGTTGGTACATTTGGATGAACTCGTTGTGTCTCCGAATCATAAGGTGACAAGTGTATGGGAGCAAACACCCTCTCCACTTTGCGACGGTAGGAGATACGCCAGGCAAGTCGCATTGGTTTGGCTCAACATTCCTGTGTTCTTTAGGTTATGTGGCGTGTCGCGGTCTCTCGAACACTGGATAGGCAAAAATTAAAACAATGCATTAAATTTTAAAATCACAATAAACCTGGTAGCTAATTCATGTTTTAAAGTTAAAATTATAGGGTTGTGGGCTTCCAAAGTATCGAATAACGACCAACTTGATTTGAAGGGGTTAACCCATTGCGGCTAAACGTGTTGTGTATTTGGGCAAGTAACTTTGCCGCTCTCCACCCAGATGCCAAATGGGGAGTCTGTTTCAGAAAGTAGTTCACTGAGGCCTGGCGGAGCGCCACCCAAAAGGCAAAGTATGTCCCCGTATGTCCAAACTATCATGGCACACATTCCGTTAGTGGCATAGGTAGGGTTTTTAGGAAGGGCCTCATGCGTAATTAACACAAAAACGACGCGATTGATTTTTTTTGCACCAATGAAGCGCAACTAAAAGTTAGACAAAACAAAAAAATATAAACCAAAAATGTCAGTTAAAAAAACGGGGAAAAAAAACGCGCCGGCTGAAAAACAAAAATGGGCCCCTAGTAGCCCCCCCCCTTATGCGTTAAGTGTTAATTACCTGGTTACAGAATGTGTTTTTATCTTCACACATGAGTTAGACTGGTGTTTTTTTAGTGTATATTTAGTGTTCTCCGAAGGTGTTTTCTTCGACTCCATTTGGATCCTGGTGTGTGTTTAACTTTGGAGTTCTGTTTGGGATTCTTGTTTTTTGGCTGTTCTTTTACGGGATCCATATTTTAATTGTTCACAACGGGTATTTGGAGTGGTCAGCTGGGAAAATGGTTTGGAAACTGTTGAGAAACGTTATATATATACATAGTGAGGATAACAACAATCTATATGTAACTTACATTCCAGTCGGTACAGTCCATTCCAAGCAGTCTTGAAGCTTTCAATCATTTCATTTATTCTTTCACGTGTCCCAGCTGCAAAAGTACACAGTTTGTAATTATTGTAGCTCATATTTAGCCCTCTCGGATCATTCATTTTGCAGACACCGCTTCCCAATGATATTCAGTACACTGTTTAATGTCTGCAGAACTAGTTTCCTTCCAATCTTTTAAGTTATCACTAATCATGTAGTTTAATTGATATAGCTCAAAATGTTTGAATCAGTACAACATTTCTACACGTGCTCAACGTCACACTAAATAATGTTTCTGAGGTACGAGGTGCTTTTTTACATTGCATAAATTATCTTAATACGTTAGCTGTTAATAATGTAATAAATAATGTAGGTAATTTTTTATTAATGTAGGCCTATCTGGGAACACAATACTACGCTACCTTACAGGAACTATCTTTCAAAAATTGGACGTGAAAATAAGATAATAAATTACTGCTTGTTTGTGTTCTTTTTGGTTTACAAATTGTATTGTTGTTATAACTTTGATTCATTAACTGATTTGAATCTGGTTTAATTAAAAGTGTCAATAATTACAACTTCAAGAATCAATTAACTTACCGCAAAAAAGTGTAAAATGAGTAATTGTTATTATTTTGTGCCCAATTTACCGGTAATATATAATTATGTTTGTGTTGTTATCACTTCTCATATGGAATAGGTTAAGGGTATTTGTGACAATTTTAAGCCTTTATTATTTACATATTTTGAGTACTGTTAATAATATCATTGAGTATTTACGATTAATCATTTTGAGTCACAATTACTAATAACACTGATCATTTTTGAGTATACATGTAGAAGGTGTTATTAATCAGAAACTACATGCCATTAAAATAGCAGAAAACGTGTAAAAGAAAGCAGATTGGTGATGTGAGATCACGTAGGGTAGGAATCATCAGAGGTCAATCTGTTGACACCTCATGGGCCTTGGGCCAGTGATTTTTCTGACCAAGTATGTTAATAGATATGTGAAAAATGATCAATTGTATTAGTTTAATGAAATTGGGTTAAAGTTCACTTAGGGGTCATCAAAGGTCAATTTGTGTACACCCCCACATTAAGTCTTGACCAGTGGTTCTTCTGAGTATCCTTGGTGGTTGCAGTATTTTATGTAACTTTGTTTACACCACATATGAGCTTTGGGCCAGTGGTTCTTCTGTCGGAAGGTAATCAATCAGTACGTATATGAGAAATGAGCAATTGTTAACCTTTGCTTTACTTCAATGAAATTGGGTCAAAGGTCACATAGGGGTCATTAGAGGTCAATCTCTGTACATCTCACATTAAATCTTGGCCAGTGATTCTTCTATGTGTAACTTTGGTGGCCGTAGCATCTTATGTAGTTTATAGATTTTCCCAAAATGGGGTCATAGTTCACATAGGGGTCATCAAAGGTCACTTGTTTACACGACATATGAGCTTTGTCCCAGGGTTCTTCTGGCCAAGTATGAAGTTAATCATTTAGTTCCTATGTGAGAAATGTCCAATTGTTAACCTTTGTTTTCGGCCACAGCAGTTCACAACCCATAGCCCACAGCGGAAAGAAAGTTATCCCTATGTGTCTACCTGCTTAAGCAGGCTACACAAAAATCACACCATCATAGCTATTTCCGTTTAGCTATTCGTAAATACTTCTAAACTTGTAAGACCACCAAACACACCTTTGTAAGTTCTTTCTATATACTCGCCAATAGTTGTTCCTTTAGCTTCCCTGCTGCCTATGCTGCGATGATATTGATCCATGAGAATAGTCTGTAGTTTAATGATATTTGGTAGCAACTTCATGTGTTTCAGTACAGGTTCCTAAATGATGCAACAATGAAAAGTATGAGCCCTCAATAAGCACTTAATTCAGAGCTTATATCTATAACTTGAAAAAGTACTTCAACATGTCTTAAAATGAATCAGCATCATATTATGGGGGAGGGGGCCATGAGTCATGTCATTTTGGGCTCAGGGTAATCCTTTTTTAAAAATCGTTTTGTTTTTTTACTTATTTTTGAAGCCCGAAGCCATTTGAAAGCTTATCATTATTACTTTTTGTACTATTTTTGAAAGTGGAGTACAACTTGGTGCTGCCAAGAATCGTATGGGGTAACAAACGTTCGGAGTAGACCTTCCTTCAGGCTGGCATACAAGCTATAAGTACGAATAATAAAAAAATCATATTTTTGTAAGGGTAGATTTTGCCATTACCTTGTAAAATCTGAAGATACAATATCAAAAACGAACAAATACCACTGTTTTTAGAACACGAAGGGGTTTATCTTTCTTTTCTTATAATTGATATTAATGCGCATATATTATAGGAAATATAGTCTCACGGTTGATCTTTTTTAATTTTTTTTAAGCTCTTCCGGTAGTATCTTGGGGTCGAACACTAATTAAATTAACCGTTTTGTGGATTATTAGGTTTATTGGCATTTGGCCTAATCCCATTTGGTCTAATAGCCATTTGGTCCAACTTCAATTAGTCTAAACCCATACTGTCTAACACCAATTTGTCTAATAACCATTTAGTCTAACATCCAATTTATCTAACAACCAGAATGTCTAATATCCATTTGGTCTAATTCCCATCTAGTCTAATGCCAATTTTGTCTACTACTATTTGGCCTAATAATCACAAACACCATTTGGTCTAATTCCCATTTGCTCTAATATCCATCTAGTCTAATATCCATTTGGTCTAATATCCATTTGGTCTAATACCAAATTGGTCTAATAGTCATCTGGTCTAATATCCACCTGATCTAATATCCATTTAGTTTAATACCCATTTGGTCTAATGTCCATTTGGTTTAATATCCATTTCGTCGGGTGTATTACATAGTGACGGATGTTAAACAAAATACGAATTTTTGTTTCTGAGAAAATCGCATTTGAAAAATCGCGAACTCTAGAGGGTCTGTACACATCCCCACATATGATTCAAACAATCAAATCCGATTAAGAAACGAAATTAACAACTGGAAATTTATTTTAGCTAATATTCATGGATTCTTACTTGATAAAATGGATGTAATACATTGGAAAATCAACCATCATATCCGTCACACCAAAAATACGCAAATCGGCAATTATGTTCATGACATAGTGACGGGTGTTGAATTTTCCCTATACGAAAGCGTTATTCAGCATCCGTCATTATGGAAAACAGCGATCGGCGTTTTCTGAACATCCGTCAAACCAACATCCGTCATCGCGAATCTGCGTCAATTTGGTTTATTACATAATGACCGGGATGTTGAGTGGATTGCCGCGATTCACGCTTTGAACTGTAAATATAATATAAATGTCTACTATGATCTATTTTTATTATTAATTACATATTTTGCTTGTGTCAGTTATAAATTTAAAATGAGAATATTTACTAACAAATGTATTTAAAAAGCCTTGGTGGGAAATCAAGTATACACTTCTTTGACAGAGGGTTCAACATCCGTCACTATGTAATACACCAAGTCGCTGTTAAGCAACATACGTCAAAATTGCAAAATTTCTAATTAAGATTATTAATTAATGAAGTGCTTGCAAGGTTCTGCACTTGGCATGTTTGAAGATTTTGGTATTTAGTATCTATTTCCTAACTTCGTAAAATGAGAAAAGTCAACATCCGTCATTATGTACTAACACCCGACCGATTTGTGAATATCTACTTGGTCTAAATAATACCCATTTTGGCCTATAGCCATTTGGATTTAAACCCAAATATTGATTCTCAAACATTCATTTTAAATATTAAACAATGGATATTAGATCATGGGCATTAGATCATAAGTGGGATATAGACCAAATGAATAGTTAGACTAGGCGAATATTAGACTAATGGATAATAGACCAAATGGATATTAGAACCCGTGGATTTACAAACCCATGGATATTAGACAAATGGGTATTAGACAAGATGATTTATACCAGATGGTATAATACCAAATGAATTATTAAGATAGTTGGTGTTAGACCAATTGGATTAGACCAATTCGTTATAGCGATAGGGATATTAACGATTCGTTTTAGACCCTATGAATATTATACTACATTGCTAGTAGACTAGAATACAACACCTTGCACAAAAAGTAATCTCGGCATTTTTTTCGATAAGTATTGTGCCAAAGTCATACCATTTTGAAAGTTTTCAGAATATACATTTTGTTGTCTTATGGCTTTTCTTTCATTTACACCTCGTCTTGTAAAAAAACCGTAACAAAACTGGATGAGATTAGTGCCAAATACGCCAAACCCCAAACCAAAAGTTGCAGTTTTTGGATTTTTCAATAGTCACTGCGTGGTACCTCGCCAATAATACGTGTGTATTTATTTACACAAAGAGGTTTTCCGACTTAATGACTGAGAAAGCCTACTTGCAATATTGATTAAGGTCTCGTGTTCGTGTCCCAGTACAAAACTGCTGCCCATGGATACACTCCAAAAAGCTGCAACTTTTGGTTTTGGGGTTTGCTCTTTCGGGCGTTCTATCGCTCAGCCATTTCTAGGCACACCTTTTTTAAAAAGCCAGGTATTAAATGAAAACACGCCATAGCAACAAATGTATCATTTTGAAAACTTTCAAAATGGCCGGACTTGGCACATTACTGCAAAAACATGCCGAGGACTTTTTGTGCCGGTGTAGTTAGATTAGCCTAATGTTATTAGACCAAATGGTCTTGAGAACAATTGGAGTTAGACAAAACGGCCATATAGACCAATTGTGATTAGACAAATGGCAAATCACCTCTCAATAAGGTAGTAGACTCATTTTGTTTTAATTTGAATCAAAACCTAACCCCTCACCCCCTTAAATGGAACCATACCGAATTTAGACTCAGTGAATCAATGGTTTTACTCACGTTTGCTAGAAACGCATCTAGTAAAGTATATGGAGCTGCTGTTTGTGAAGATATTTCCTGTCCATGGGACTCTTGTTGCCGCAAGAGCCATTGCCGCAAGCTATCGATACTGACCATTGGTCGAAATTGCCACATTTGTGGTTGAGCGATTAAGCTGGCGAGAGATCGTGGTGTATCATTGCTGACGTTGAAGGCTGTTGATAGACGAACTTGACTAAAGGGTTGGAACTGAAACGATCGTCATTTCGGCTGATCGGAAGCCATGCGTAACTGCCTATCAATGTTCTGTATTGTATGAAATCAGCAAATCTGATTTGCTTGAAAGCTAGTTTGCGATTTCGCAAACCGTACCATGCAATGTAAGCCGATTTTACCAATACCGAAAAAATAAAGGAATATGCTAATATAAATCTTGGAAATGTCAGAGTGAAACAATCTAAAAACACAAATGCTATTTAATACCTAGAAATTATGTATTAGTTCATGAAATAAGCATTGGCCCCTTCAAGTTTATGTCAAATTGCCGGCTGTTTATGCCGGTTTGAAATGTTGATTATAACAAAGAAAAGGTCATTTTTAAAAATTCTTGTTCATTTGATACCGATAACAGAAATACGTATATACAGGCACGTGAATAGCACTACCATCTTTCAACTGGATACGGATCTTATAGCGGCATCTGAGTACGGCATACTTCAAAAGGTCCCTTTCTTGTTGGATTCACACGGACAATCGCCGTATAAGGTAATGAAGGACGCCCCTCTATAGTTTTGCATGAGAACGAATAACTTGAAACGGTTTTGCATAATAAAGCGAGATGCTCAATTTACCTTTTGCTGAGTTTTCCAAAAAATACAACTTTACATAAATTCCCTAAAAAAGTCGCTTTTAAGGTAAAGTATAATACAGTCTTCACGGGTAAATTAAAATTTCCACAATTGTGAAGCCTTTCCCCCCAAAACCACAATGCCTGCTTGCAAGATGTGTCGTTATATTATTTAGCACATATATGTGATTGGCCTTCTGGTCTTGGGGTGGAAAGACTTCATTTGTGCATTTTTTTTTCTGGGGTCCGGGAACAACAGGGAACACTAAATGGAATTGCCAAAAACAACCACGAACTTTTTACATACAAACCAACCATATCACCATATGGTAAGGCATTCTAATCTACCAAGGGCTCTGTCAGTAGCCTTGGATGAGCACAGTTACACAGCGCCCATGCACGTCCTGGGTATCATAAATCATACAAATCAGGGGATGTATTTGCGCAATACAATGGTGAATGAAAGCAATGGAACTGCGGCCATGGGAAGATATAGCTCATAGAGTTGTTAACTTGCTCATGATATAAATTTAGCGCGGTCATGTGCCATTGTGCTGATTCAGAGAGTCTGCTTGGGTAGTGAAGACCGGTATATAACCCAAATCTTAGCAGCTAAGCTAAGTGAATTTTGTTATGGTTAAGTAAGGGGCTGCCTCATGTAGCCTCTTTGTAGCTAAAGGACAAAAGGTCTATCTATAGGCGGGTCACTTACAAGCTCCACTGAGCAAGGCACTATGCAACATCTTCCTGTTCCTTCTATAAGTAATCAATGGTCATTGAAATGGAGACATGCTCTAAGCTTTGCTTTTTCCAAGACATGCCCCTTAAGTTGTCTCAACTTTTCTCTCATTTTTTCTTGATACAGTGTTAATTTTGGGGATAAAAAACACCTTGAGCGTACTGAATAAAGTAGCATCAAACACCACCTCAAACTTGATGGTGAAATATAACTCTTATGATTATAGAGGGCCTCCTTCTCTCCTTATCCGGCGATGTCCTACCTGTTTTTGGCCGCTATTCCAATTTTGACCATTGTCTAAACAAATTTATTTTCATATTAACCTTTAACAACCCTCGGCTTACAAAGATAGGCATGACCACCCCTACCCCTGTCCCAAAACAACTTAGCACTTTACAGTATTATTGGGGGGGTGTTATGCCGTAAACGTCGACGGGCAGGCATTGGTGGTTGCCATCCAGGAAAATTTGTACGGCTTTTGAAAATCTGTTTACGATTGACCAGGGTTGGCAATCAGAGGTTAGACGTTGATTCAGGGTTAGGGTTTGCTGTGGCGTAACCATTTTTTTTTTTTCAGGGGGCAAGGGGGGGGGGGCACATTATTTTCGGGGGGAGGGAGCATATTAAAATTTGTTTATATAGTGCCTATGTAAATCACTCATTTTTCAGGTGGCAAGAGGGGGAGGAGATTCTCCACAGGGAAAGCTGCCCCCTGCCCCCCCCCCTTCCCCCGGGTACGCCACTGGGGTTGGGATAGATTTGAACCAGGTTCGGCATCTGGTTAGAATTTGATTTGGGTCAGGGCGGTATTTTTCGGGCTAGGACCGAGCTTTTAGGGATATAAACCGTCACCTGGAAATCCATATGGACTTACATACAAGACGGTTATAAGCCTACTATTATCTCTCTATTTTATCCTCACCATGGTATGCACTTTTGAACGGTTTTTGGTTGCTAAAAAGGAAGGCCCGTTTAGAGTCTTTGTTATTAAATTATATCACAACATAATTTAATATGTAAAACTTGAAATTGTAAATTTCCGCCGCGCTGTTTCTTAGAAAAAGAGCACGCAGTATCTTTATTTTGGCCCTAACCATAGATGATAACCAGGAAGGTGGCTTTCAAATAGAATTTATAAGAGCGAAAGGATTTTTGAAATTATAATTACATAAAACACTACAATGGTTTGAACGAACTTTTGTGTACCAAAGATATAAAGTATAGACGAAAGCGATAATTTTAACCTAATCTGGACGAAATGAAAAGAAAAATCACCTTATTCCGTTAAAATTGCCAAGACTGGTTGTGATTTAATGTCTTAAAAAATCGGACACAACTTTAATGTACGATTTCTATCATCCTGAGACAATTCTCCAAGAACGACTCACTCATTTGAAAACGTTTAGTTTAAATTAAGATTTATACACCTGTAACTATCCTTATCTCAAAGTGCCTCACCAGTATTACGGGGTTAATGAAGGTTTTAGCAAATCCATCTTCCCAGCTTTTTCTTGAAGGTTTCTCCGCTAAAGTGTGGTCTTGTGAACGGTCATCTGAATAAATGTTTGATCATAATGTTAGAATTAGTAGTGTTGTATCCAAATCCCAAAGAATGATATTCCGTTTTATACGCATTTTATATCACAATCTGGTTCCAAGTCAACTTGTTCTGGGATCAGCAAAAAGTCATAATTGGCATGAAGTACCTCGTGGTTTAATGCGTATGGTATATTTATGCATATTCACATCTTAGATTAGATTGAAATTACTGTGTCGTTAAAAAATATTTTTCTACTTTAGTAGTTACGTGGAATTATCATGCATCCTATTGTGTAATTAGAGGTAATGGTCTCGTTACTATAGTCTGGTCTTTCTAGTGTCACTTAAAGTGACAGGAGATTTTTTAGGATACAAATTTCTCTCAAATTTCACTAGATCGGCTGTAGACCACCTACCGAGAAATTTTCCATGGTTTATTGAACCAACAAGTACAAAAGAAAACCGTAAACATTGTTTTGAACATGGCTGCTGCTGCTATCGTAATCATCCCCATAGAAAAGCATGCTTTGAATTTCTGTCGTGCACGACAGAAATTACTAAATCATCATCTTATTACATAATGACGGCGTATTCGGCTAATTCACTTCAGGTGTGATCTAATTCATTAGTAAGCATTCCAAATATGCCAAAAAACGGGATTCAACAAAAATTGGAGCGCTCCTTTCTGGAAAGCTCATTACTCTTTAAGTAAAAGTTTACTGATTCCATTAATTCTGAATGCTTTATCCAGGAAACCTTAATACAACATACAGTGTTGTATGCGTAAATTACGAGAGCGTGACGTATTGATCACTGCCGCTTTAAGCGAGAGTGATGTCGTTTTATATTGAATTTTACCGATTTAGTGACAAAAACACCAAACCATCTCATCTCCAGGCAAAGAAGTCAACTTAATCTGGCAAATTCTTTCATCTGCGCATATTCGAAGAATGTCAGTTATGTAGGTTATAAGCTTGTAAGCGGACAAGATAGCTCAATCAGGTAAGCGCTCGACACCAGTGTATGCTCATCCATGCGTATAGGCGTTCTTTCGAGCCCTGTGAGATTCAGCTATCTTGTAATTTCCCTGGACAAGAAATTAACCGCTTGGTTGTCTCGATTTACCCATGCGATATTTGGGGAGCTGGTCCCGGCTGTGATGGTTATCTCGATGTATGTTTGCTGATAAGGAAAAGCGCTGATCCCGATCTGCTGCATCCCTTGAAATGATGCTAAATGGTTTATGGTATGGTTGATCAGCGGTCATTTGTGAAAGCGCTTAGAGGCCAATAGCATAAGGTGCTATATAAATCTCTGTTATATTATTATCATAGGTGGTATGCAATTTTATATTTTGGTTATCTTATCTAAGAACGTTTTCCTTTATGAAAAAGAATAACGAAACACAATAATGGCGATATATATATACGCAGTTTGCCTAAATATCACTGAAAAGTGGCTCAGAAAAAAAGAGACATTACAAACACTAACTTTTTCGATGATGCGTCGATTGATACGTTTTATTATGTTTTTTATTTATTTATTTTTGTTTGTTTTGTTACTTTGTTTACCTCTCGACGCCATCTCCTTCAAAACTAAGTGAATAAGAACCATACTGTCTTCGATATTTCTACCACAGGTAGAAGATAACTGTTGAAGGTCGACGCGAAGGTGGCGCCACAAGAACTCTCCCATATTGTGTGGTTGCGGGAATACACATCTGCTGAGAATCTAATAAAATAAACAGAATAATATGGAAGAAATTTACTTTTCTAATCTATATAACAATTAAGTCTCATGCTAATATGCTAGGTAATGCTAAGGAAGATTTTTTTTTTTTACCAACAGAAAAAAATATATTGGAACTTTTTACGACATACTCAGATAAATAATGGTTTGTTTTATACCTTGTGTACGTATCCCTAACGTCCCTTAACTGCTTTAAAAATGCACTTTTCAAAATCACGGAGCGGACGCCTGCCTTGGAAAAGAGGGAAATCGCTCCTAGGTCTAACAAGAAGAATACCGCTACCTCACTTTTTTTGCGGTGATCGTCAGAGTTTCCTTTAGGTACGTTAGGGATATATATTTACTTATCAATTCAGATATTTTGTTAAAAGTGTTTTTGAATGTCGGTATTTCTAATTTTTCTGCAAAGCAAAAACTGCCGTATTCTCGTATGTGTTTTATTAATGAATGTAAAAAATTCCATTCGATTATGCGGTTCTTTTGATTTCTTTTTCATTTCCTTACGTTTCATCTTTCGCGCCCTTTCACGGGGCTTTTCCTGCCGCACACCATACTTTCTGTCTTTTTACGCAGCTTCATCTTCGTTATGTAAACAAACACCATTTCCTCATTACTTATTCAAAACTGAGAAGGACGGATGGCAGAAATATTGTGGCCACTACCATCATCTACGGTATTTGCTACCCATTCTGTATAGATTCATCTATTTTCCTGTATAGGACTTTAAACATATATAGATTATTAAACAATAAAACACAACAAACGCCCTACCTCTGCGTTCCCTGTGGCTGCTGCACTCATCATTGTAGCGTGCAATAGAACCCTCAGTACTGCATTGGCTATTGGTTTCAGTAACCTTTCAGTCGCCACAGGACCTGTACTTCTTGCTTGGGGTGATCCCAGTATATGCCCTTTACTCGTGTTGTCCTCCTGTGATTAGAAATGCTCAAATTTACGTTTTTATTCATTGTTTCCTCTCTATCATTTGTCCACTCTAACTTGTACTACAAGGACACTTTCATTTTGTCATTTTGATGATTTTCCTCTAAAATCCAGAAAAAAAAACCAATTATATTATTTCTTAGTAACCAATTTTAGATTACAGAGAAAGCAGAAATCACCGTATATCAGAAGCCCTTGGTGTTGATTTGATCAGACCATATCATGACTGAACATTGCATGCCATCATTGAGTCTGCTAACTTCCCCCTTCGCAATATTTTAACCGATCTGTTGGCGTTACCGTTCGAGAGGTTGCCATCATCTTGAGCTCTCCTTGTTCGCTCACTGATTTTAGCTACAATTGACTTGCCAATTCACTACTGTATATGTAGGTCGCCAGAGATCGGAGTAAACTTACAGATATAACAGCCAGGCTGTTCCAATCTGATAAAGGACACCAGCTACTCACTCCTCAAACTTACGTTTATACGGTCTTGCATATTCCAGTTAGTGTATACGGGTGAAGGGGTGTCCATATGAGGAACCATAGGGACCCTCCCCCCCCCCGCAACCACTTTGCGTTGGATATTTTTTACCCAACTGTGGCCATTAATGCGGTACATGAACACGACTCATAACATGAAAACACATCGGTTTTACTGATTCCAAAATGCGGTCCAAAAACCTAACTTTACAACGCTCAACTCAAGTCTCCCGCCAAAAAAATGAAACCACTTTAGTCTAGCAGATATCATTGGTTCCCATGCACCCTCCCCTTAACTAAATTCTACCATCATTTTTAGAATCTCTACTACATCTACTTAACCCTCGCTACCTGAGCCTTTTTGTAACAAACTGCCGAAGGGGGGCTGGTTACCACCCCCTGTGATTGTCGTTACTGAACACCCATTCCTGTAAATTGGTACCAAAGGATAGCTTAGAGTTTCTTCTTTCATTGGTATCAAATAAGTACTAACATCCCCATTATGACGTCACCAGACGTCATATTTTGAGGAAAGTACGAAAATACTGAATATGGGTGGAAAATTGATATTTCGCATTTTAGCGACTCAACACCCTATTATAGCTCTAAAATGATTCATTATATAAAACTAGTCCATTTTCCATCAAGTAGATTCAAAAACCGCATGAAAATCTGATTTTCCTAACCTTTTTGGCGAAAAATTGAATTTTCACTGTGTGTCTCTTGCAATGTGCAGTTTTGCTGACATGCAAACTTATGACCGTCATGGGGTGACGTAATCACTAGGAGATAGAAACGTGAAAATCACTCTGAAAATATCGTGTTACGCTGAAAATCGAATGACTTTCAATTTCAGCGTTATCCTCCATTGTTCTGTCGTATTTTCAGTAAATTTTCATCGTTAGGCACTTGACTATAATGAGAGTCTTGACTCTTTACTGCGCCATTTCAATAACAATGAACGACTTTGACGTATATGGTAGTATAACATTTCCTACTGGAGTAATAATCACGCTGAAAGTGCGCTGAATCTCAGACAGTCCTTGCGGCGTGCGGTAAAGAGTTGTAAGCGTTGTTGATATCACAAATACAATGACTAAATGCTACGTGTTTTCGGGCCAGTCCAGTCCAGTCGACTCGCTGCTGTATGCAATGTTCATAATCGGCGACCATGCAGAAGTTCGCAGCGCTATTGCTAGACTATTGATCGCTTTGGACCGTTACTTTCATCGGTATCATTTGGCTATCAATGATAGAAGAACCATGCACCGGTTGGGAAGACGGGGGTTAATACGAATTAGCTCATTTCTCACGTGTTGTTCGCTTCATTTAAGTGACACCGAGGTGGTAATCATAGAATATCACCGTATTGAATTTTTAAAAAATAACTGTGTAATTTTTTACGCGAAGTATCCAAATTTTACTTAATTTGCTTGAAATGTTCATAACTTTAGGTAATAATTTTATTCGGTATGGCAGTTCTCGCGTTTTAAACTTGGATAACTTTGCATAACGTTTGTAGTTTGGCTCCCCTATTTAAAAACCTGAAAGTGCTTCGAGCTAAAGAATCATGACATAAAGGTGTTTTAACATGTTTAAAGTTTAATACAAATTAAGCTCATTTCTCACATGTTATTGATACAGCGATGTCATCTAATCTCGGCACCGTAATTACATGGTTACAAATAATATTTTTACCGCAGTATCCAGATTGTACTTCATTAGATGATATTTTTAATAACTTTAAGGTATAATTTGTATTTAGTATGCAGTTCTATGTTGGCATACGTAATTTTTGCATAACGTCCATGTATTACTATTTTTTTCTGATGTGTGAAAGCCCGAAGATCGCCTTCAAGCTAAAGAACCATGACTAGCAAACATACGCGGTACATAACAGGACTGGGATTTTTGTATGCCAACGTCAAATGAGGTTAGTTTTGGTTGTCCCTGTTTTTTTTTTTTAAAATTAATATCTAAATTATGATACTGAAGTGTGTAAGAGTCTCATATTTCTATGGCTATGGTCAGTGATATAAGTACCCTATACTTGCACTGGTCACGGGCGATAGTGACATCCCCTGCTTGCACTATATTCGTGATATAGGGTCTGAAACTCTGAAATGCGACTAGTTCTCCAAGCTTTGTATACACGAGTTATGAACAGTTTTTCTGATTGGCTGAGTCAGATTGTGGACAAATTCCACTGTGGAATGACTTCTATAGCCATTTCATATCTAAACTATGCTTCCAATGTTATACTATGCTATTGTGGAAAACAGTTCACTGTGTTTTGCATGTATATTTTAACACTGATAGCAGAAACTAATTCATTACGCAGAACTAATATTTCATGTGTGGTAAACAGCACAACTTTTGTACACAATGTTTATGAGCAGATATACTACACAATAGTGATTCGGTTGCATTGGATAAGAAGTTCCATTTAAAATGGTAATCATGATAAACCATGTAAACTTAGCTTGGTATTCTATGCACTTTATTTCTACCAATAAATCCCAGATGTACCACAAAAAGTGCACAAAACTGAGTTTCCTTTGTTTTTCACATAAAAGGTTGACCATATGATTGATGCCTGGCATGATTATATTCATTACAATACTAATTCCTGCATGTTTTGAATTTAAAAAAGTAATTTATAAATAAAGCGTGCTATGTAATTAATGACAAAATTTGTCAAACTATAAAGTTGTGTTTCAAATCTCAATTGTGTTGTTTCCTTCCCCAGTTTGTGCACTTCAAATACAGAGATGTCCTTTTTAAGGACTCATCTTGTTATTTTTTATTGATTTTGGGAGGAGTCTAAGTTACCATCATGCGGTGCATCTATTTAAAAAATCGCTTACAACCATAGAGACTGTACCTTGTCAAATATAACTATACTAGTTCATAGCATCATTGGAAATTAAACATTTACCATAATCTTCCAGAAATTGTCGTTGAGAGTGTTTCTCTAGTATATGTGCAACATGTTACCGAGAGTTTCATTTTCATATCTACATCCTAAGCTTTGATCTTGCAAAACAATCCGCTTTAGCGCATCTAATTAACTTAACAGTTGTTGGATAAAATTTAACCAGTATGTAAGAGGTGGCTAAATTGTTAACATGTTAAAGGTTGATAAGAATGTTATTTTCTTTATTTTTCACTTCTAAATTAAGTGACACAGCAAGGTAGCCTAGAATCTCACCGTATTGATTTTTTTAAATTAACTAATTTTTTTCGCGAAGAAATCCAAAACTTACTATTGGGGTGAAATTTACTACTTTGGCATTACTTTTATTCATTAATCAGTTCTATATGTGCAAACTGTTACTGACTGTTAATTTTCATAACATATACATAATAAGCTTTGATATTTCGAAACAGCCGCTCATTGAACCCAGAAAAATCAACTGAACTATTTTTGGATGAAATTTAACAGGATATGGAAGACTTGGTTAAATGTGTTAACAATATATAATTTCATACGAAATTAGGTCACGGTTGATCACTTCATAAATTCAAGTGACTCAGCAATGTGTAAACATAGAATCTCACCGTAATTGAATTTAAAACAATGTAATTTTTACTTGTTTACCGAAGTAGCCAAAATTTACTTCATTTGCTTGAAATTGTACTAACATTAGTAATAATTTCATTCAGTAATCAGTTCTATGTTGCAAATTGGGTTAATTTTTGCATAACAGTGTGTAGTTTATTAATATAGGCCCTATTTATTTGTTTATTTGTTCAAACCGATTCCAGGAAGAAAATCATAGTGGAATTAAAAGATTTGCCTGGAAACTTTAAAAAACCAAATTTTATTATTTTTGCTATAATTTTGAAAGGGAAACTTTTCAAAAAACGCAGTCTCCGTGACCCCGGATACACACATTATGGGCGGTATAATGGTGGTACTTTAGAATCTTTCCACGGAAACTTTGCAAAATCGCAAAGTCCTCCATGGGGCAAGATACATTTTACCCAATGTACAGCGCAAGTGGAATCAAAAATATTGTCAGTGAACATAGGCCCACCTGTTAAACGTACACTGTAAAAAAGAATCCCTGTAAAAACTTGACTGACGGTAAATTGCCGTAATTTCACAGACTTTTTGTATTTTGAACGTGAAAACATTATTACATAATATTTTCCAGCAAAAAAATTCCTGAACAAGGGCACAATAATACTTTGCGTTAACACAAAAATATGATTAGACATAATTTTCCACTTGTTTCTAAATTATTTGGTTCATTTCATTTAGTGAACTACAAAAATGTGCAAATTATAGTATGTACAACTTAATTTTACATGGAAATCAATATATATAGGCCTATGGTGCCTTTGAAGGTAGTTGCTGCAAACAAATAAATTTTGTCGTGCTTGTTTTCTTATTTTAGGATCAAATGGACATCATCCTTTTTAATTAAAGGTGCCACTAAAATTTTTGAGGCATCCAAATATTGTGGTCATGATAGTAATTTCATATAGACTAGACACTCAAAAGATTTTTACCTTGTATTTTGGCTACATAAATTGTCTTAAAAAAAGAGAGAAAAAATGTGATTTTAATTTGCTTATAGTTTCAATCTAAAATATAGGCTGAATTTTGTATTTGCTCCCCACGCGAATTAGAAGTTTCACAATTGTTTGGACTTTGCCGTTGATGAAGATACTGTAGGATAGAAACGTCAGCCCCACACTCTAGTATACAGATTACCTACACCCACAGGCACTTTTTTGAGAAGGCCAGTTTGGTGACAGCATTTACTTATTTTTGATTAATTTTGTAAAAAAATATTCTCAGCTACATCCTTTCAGAGGGGTTATTTTTATGGAAATCTTTTTTAGGGACAACCTGATATAGTTTTGTTTGTAAAGGCATTGTCAATTGCCATTTCCGAACTGTAGTATTACTTGCAAAAGAAAAGAAAAATCATAACTGGATTAGAGCCTTAACTTATAGTCCGAAATTAGGGGTTGAATGGAGACTAGTGTAATTCTATTTTCTTAAGGTATTTTTATAGCCAAAGTTTAATAATTAAAAAGTTGTAAGAGATTATACGATTATTGTTACACCAGCTAATGAGTCGGGTATGCCGATGGCTTACTATGCTGTTGGAAAACTTCTTACAAACTATAAGGCCACTGGTTTCTCTTAAGATAAGGTTTATTTACTCTTTGATGGCAAAATGCCAATGTCCATGGTCACTTTGAATTTCACATTCACTTAGCAAACACATTACGCGAACAACAAGCTTCTGGCATTTATTATTATAATCCCCTACATCCTTTAAAACAAACAATTAACCTTTTTACTACAGTAATTTATATCGTTCGGATTTTTTAGGCGGGGAGTATATGTATTTTTGAAAACTTTAACATGGATGTTTGTACTCGCTATGTATTTTTATGAACGGGGAGAAGAATCTGCTGTATTTCGGACGTAATCCACGCGTATTATAAGTAGTCCCTTTGCCATTCCTTTTATTTTTGGCTATTATTTGGCAAATTACATGTCATGGTCCACTCCTACTTCTTTCTGAATACTTTCCATGGAATCTTTGCCATTTTTGCATTCTCTCTCCTCCATGGCGACGCTCAACTTTTAGAAAGTTTCCACGGTAGTCTTTAATAATGCATCAGTAGAAAATGATTGGGTGTAAAAGTCTTGGATAAAAACGGTACGATTTTAAAATCGTATTAATGTATTTTTAGAGGTACCTCTTTAAAGAAACTATACCTAATAATAGGAAATTTTTTTTTATCATAACAGTGCTTCTCAGTAAATAGGCTCCTTGAAACATGGGCTATTCCCACCGATATAACTTTTTGAGATAATGGTTTATTATTCAAACATTTTATTTGAGGTTCAACCTTCTTTATATACAAATGCATTCCTTTCGGGTCAGCACCGTCATATATACTCCCCCTAAAAATCCGAACGATGTGGCATGGCCATCACGTTCTCAAACTGCTTTCACATGAACGCTTGATAAATCTCTCAAACTTCCGTCCACATCATTGCTTCTTATCAATGCATTAACGGACCAGCAGTGGCGTAGACAGCTTTTTTCAGGGGGGAAGGGGGGGGGGGGGGGTTACCCCCCCCCTAAAAAGCTGGTTACGCCCCTGCACCCCCCCCCCACCCTCGGAATGGCTACGCCACTCGGACACAGGTCAATAAGGAAGGCCTTACGCGAACAACGCTCTGGTCTTTTATTATTATTATTATAATTTCACCTACATACCTACATACTTTTTAATACCTAATTTATATCGTTGCGGATTTTTTTAGGGCGGGGAGTATCTGTATTTTTTTGAAGACTTTACTGATATTTTAATCTCTTATGTATTTTAGATGAGACGGGGAGAGAATCTGCACTGTATTTCGTGACGAATCCCCGCTGTTATTATAATTATAGTCACTTGGCAATCATTTTATTTTTGGCTATATTTTTGTTGGCCCGTTGGGATATACGGACACTAACCCATTTCTTTTCCATCTGTACTTTCTTTTAATGAGGGCCAACAGCTGTAAATAGTTTCTGTATTCGTATGATTTTTTTTCTATTGGCAATATAATTTTGTTACCCTTATTTTCCTTTTGTATTCAAATTATATTCATATTATCATTACTTCTTACAACAGTACATTTTGAATTGATTGTCATAATATAATCACATGTATTCCTATAATATTATGTATTTATATAACGATTTTTTTTTCTTCATATTTTTTCTTGTATTATGTAAGCGTCTTTTGGTTTGTTTGCTTTAAGATTATGTATACATAAAGGGTGCCATAGTCCTATACAAACCCGCTATGCGTTCTAGCTCCTCTTCAGCTCATATTGCATTATTGAAATCACTATAATAAAATATTTTACTTTTGCTTTATCTTTTTGTATTCTAAATACAAACCATTTGTATATAAAGTAGAAATTTAATTTTTTAATTTAAAGAATTCTATTGGATTATATACCCCTCCCCCACTAAATAGCGTGCATTAACATGACAGAAGACATTTACTTAACACCCAAAAGTTAAGAATGAATGCAACTATTTAAGTGCGTATTCCTTTCAAGGATTACAGAGAAATTAAAATAATGCGCCACTAATGATGCCGACAGTCGCAAACACTTTACCTCGCATCTTATTTTTCGCCGCTTATTAGTCCTATAACAAAATTCATGTAAAAGTCATTTTAATTTCCATTTAAGAATTCTATTGTACTGCATTGGAAAGAAAATCAATTAAACGGATTATAGCCTTAAACCTAATTTCGGATTAGGAAAAGTAATGCCTATTTTAATGCGGCATTCCTTTCAAGATTATATGATTCTTATTCTCAATGCTATCGAGCGGCCTATGCCTATAGGCTATACCAACTTAACAAAAATTTAAGGTCACTGGTTGTCTTAGGAATTATTGACATGTTAGTCTGCAATTTCTGATACTTTCCATCATATGGAAATTTGTCCATTTGGCATTCTCATCTCCATGGAACCTGACTTTCAACATTTCCACGCCCGGTGTCCATGTTAGTCTTCAATCCTAGTCACTTAGAAAAATGCTTTGTCAAATCGGTTCACTATTATGACAATAACGGAGACAATAATATCACACTAAATTACGTTCAAGGCGCAGACTTGTGAGGTATAGATTTTCACCGCTAATGATGTTGGTCCCGGGTAGATGGTTTGTGTATATATTACAATTCGTTCATACTCTTTGATGTGACAAATTGACATTCCATGGTCACTTTGCAATTTCTGAATACTTTCCATGGAAATTTTGCCATTTTTGCATTCTCTCCATGGAGACTTCCATTTTTAGTATATTTTCCACGATACTTTTTGAATCCTGTCGCTTGATACAACAAATGGAAACGTTATGTGCACACTCTTTCTATGTTCAAATAATAATGCCTATTTGTGTCAAATGTACACAATGTTGTCATGTATAGTAATTGTTTCTCTTTAAATTACTTGCACATAAAACAAATTTAAGTAAACAAGACCCGTCTCAATTTGTATCGAAATAAAAAAAAATCATATTTTATGTGAGATACGTGGACATTGTCCGGTTACTCCGGTAGGGTGTGTTACAAAAGTGAATAAACTCACAACAACCAAAATGATTTAAAAAAATACCACACCCTCCCCATACGCCCAAATGTTAATTTAACTGCATACCCCATTTATGTTTAAGTTATGCAAACTAAAAAACAAACTGGTATATGTTTAGAGTTGACTATACTACCACTAAAAATACAGGTTGTGGCAGTATCAGCTCGAATCTTGTTATAGATTTGCCGACCGATTGAGCGCAAAGTACGTGTTTAACACTTTGCGCACACTATACTTGAATGTGCACTGTAAGAAATCTTATAAATTGACAGTGAACACCGGGATCGAATATCTCAGTGAACACATATGCCTACCTGTTAAACGTACACTGTAAGAAATCGTTGTAAACTTACAAGACTGACGTGACGGTAAAATGCCGTAATTTCAGAGAATTGTGTGTATTTAAACAAGAAATAGACACTATTACAGAATATGTTCAGCATATACTGAACAAGGGAACAAAAATACTTTACAGTAAACGATGGCAGTAAAACAGCCAAAAAATACATGATTTTATACCGTTTTACGGTAATATACTGCATTGCAGTCTGGATGCATCCTGGAAGTGGAAATACTAGTAAATAACCGTGATTTGTCGATTTTTTTTTAAAAAGTCTAAAATCTTGTTTAAAAGTTTTGAAGTGAAGATGTATTTGCACGTTTGTCCAGTGTACTTTCAGGTGTGAAAAATCGACCGAAAATAGTCGTTTGAGGACAGAGAAAATGCAACAAATCTGTAAAATTACAAACACTTACAAATAGATGAAGATTCCTAACAGTGTAAATGTCTTTATAAAAGAATCAACTTGTTAAACATTGAAATGGTTGCAAGTTTGGGTGGTGCTTTATAGTGACCGTAGGATAAATATGAAATGCGACAAAATTTTGGAAGAAGTGGGGACTTTCCTTACAGTTTTATGATATTTACCTACTAGTATTTCCTTTACCGATATAATTTAGGTATACTAGTTCTGCTAATATTGGTCCACTTTCTAAGCTTTTCAAGGAGAGTTCTTTTCTGGTATTGTATGATTCCTTTGTAAATTTGCGGCTAATTCCACGTTCATCAATCAATCAAATTTATTTTTGTTCATTTCATCAAAGAGTGAAATATAAAAATGCAAATTATAGAACGAGTATAAATGAATTTACATTGGAAATCAAGATCATATAGGCCTATGGTGCTTTTAATGTAGTCGCTTGCAAACGATTTATTTTGTCAGTTGTTTTATTTCCTATTTTAGGATCAAATGGACACCAGCCAATTAAGTCCTTTCAATTTCCATTTAAGAATTATATAGTATATTACATTGCAAAGAAAAATAAATTAACTGGATAAGAACCTAATATCCTCTTCCGTGAAACTTTTAACTTGTTTCTGAACAGTGTACGAACATGACGAAGACAATAACCTCGAAGGGTCATATTCGGGCTTTGCCATGCACACTATGCACGAACAAATATTTTGGCAGCTTCCAACAGAGATTTTTTTTTCAAACTTTAGATTAACTTCTGTCCGTGTGTTTAACGTGTTTAACCTCACATTGGAAAAGCCTGTATACCACCCTTCACAAGTCGCACCCAAAATTAGATTAGGGATATGATGTTGAATGAATTGTGCACTGCAGCGTGACTCCTTTTCTATGGAAAGAAGTTCGATATCGATTGAGAGCACAAGGCCAAATCATCATGCTGTTCGTGAATATATCAATTTAAAAGGTGGAACTTTTTAATTTGCACCCCTAAACAAGCTTGTGTTTAGATGGCCAAATGTTTAGGATTGAAACATGTTTTGACGCAGTTATAGATGTTTAAATACTAAACGCTACGCCGTCTGAACACAAGTTTGCCCAGAATTTCTAAAAGTATACTGTGTATCAGTAGCGCAATTAAAAAATACTTGTCTTTCCCCATCATACTCAGACAAGTAATGGATGCAATTACTAGTTCACCTCTAAATGAGGAAAAACAAAACACACAGAACCGTGCATCCTATTCTTTCAACCTTACTATACCAAGATTACTACTACCTTCGATCAGAGAGGAGGTATTTTTTTATCGCAGTAGAGACTATCAGGCTTTGTTTTAATGCTAAATATGGACCCTAAATTAAACGTGTAAGCTCTCATTTAGAAAGTTCATCCTTCTTGGTTTTTGTTGACCCATTTCATGTTGTGTACCTGTTGTACACATTTCATGTTGTGTATCTGTTGTACACATTTCATGCTGATTAATGAGGCATTTCATTCAATCGCCTACATTTCGTTTATATTCATTTTAGTTCAAATGTGGCCGCGGTGTTGCTAATACTTAAAATTTATTAATTCAATTTCATAGTTAAGCACTCCATGTAAAATAGATTGATTGACAGTACGGAGTGTGGACAAAATAGTCAATTCGCCTTTAGTTATTATATTAATTTCGGTGGACCATATCCTTGATATTATTAACGTTATAGCAAATGTCTATTTGAAGCTTATTTGCTATTCGAACACACACTGTTAGAAATCTTCATAAATTTAAATCCACTGTTAGTAAATGTTTTTTTGTTTGTTTGTTTGGTTTTTAGTTAGTAAATGTTTCTAATTGTACAGATTTGTTGTATTTTTTTTTTGGGGGGGGGGGTCAAATGACCATTTTGTCGATTTTCAAAACCTGAAAGTGCGCTGGACAAACGTCACTTCAAAACGTTAAATAACATTAAAAATCTTATGAAATATGATTTTAGACTATTTTTTTTAAAATCCGTAAAATTACGGTGATTTACAAGCGGTTCCAGGATGCATCCATAGTGCCATGTGTAATAATATTTTTGTTGTTATTCTACCATCGTTTACCGCGCAAAGTATCATTGTGCCCTTGTTCAGTGTATATTGTATGCTGAAAATATTCTGTAATTATGTCTATGTCACGTTCAGAATAAAGTAGTCTGGGAAATTACGGTATTTTACCATCAGTCTTGTAAGTTTACAACAACTTCTTACAGTGTACGTTTAACATGTAGGCTAATGTGTTCAGTGAAATATTCGATCATCGTGTTCACTGTCAATTTGTAAGATGTATCTTGACCCTTAGGCCTTGGGCACTGCGATTTTTGCATTCAAAGCAACATTGTGGTCTATCGATGACAATGGTCATATTGGTCAAGCACAAAAATAATAAAACTGATAGGATGAGTCTTTCAGTGAGAAGGATCAACACAACAGTAGTAATTCAGTACAACTCTCACTGAATGCACTGAATATAGACTACTGGAAGATCAACTCAGGCTGAGGTCGGGCAGGTACGTGGAGAACATGCAAAATACACGGGCGACCACTCTTCTAAGTTATATAAAGCCTATGAAACACAGTAAAACAGAAATCCTTTTCATTGTACGACCCATATATGATAATAACATGGAGTGGTATATTTATGTTTTACGATCTCATGCTAATATTAATCCCTGTACACCCACCGGCCCGTGTAAGCGGCCAAATATAAGAAGCATATGGTACAAATTGTCACTATTCCATGCTGGGCAGCGATCGCATTTTGTGATAAATTGTTCAACAGCCCGATTCAAGGGGATATGTGAAAGCAAGGTAGGCCTTTCTAAAGATGATGAATTAATATCTGCCTAATGTAAACAATCTGATGGATTTAACAACATCTTATTGTGCTGCAATTTTCCCGGGAAACTTTCATTAGCCTATGGACAGTAATTCAATGGACAACAATTTAACAACCAGCAATTCAATATAAACCTCCGGGCCTACTGTACCTCAGATAGAGCCTTACGAAAGTATCCTAGTGTGAAATTTGGTAAATTAAATCCAGTGCGAACAGATAGAAAAAATATGTGTGCTTAGTAAAATTTCAGTGTGATTAGTGAATGGCCAAGATTTTCAGAACATTTTCAGTGTGCTTAACAAACTCGCCAAAAGCTTACCAGTTATGTCTGATCATTGGCGGCCGTGATCTTTTCAAACAGTGCTTTGTTTGCACACGTTGCACGTTGCGTGGGTTAATGCTTTTAGTGCGATCCTCAGAATCGCGTGCTCAGCAAAATTTAAGTGTTGAATTTAATGAATGACCTCCGTGGATTTTCAGGTGTTTCAGTAAATGTTCAGTATTTTTACACACTAAGACCGGAGGAAAAGGAAAGCTATTTTAATAATTTATTGGAATATTGCAAGAGACCATACAATATTGATTTGCTGCCCGCGCATATGAAAAGGATTTTTTTTAAAAGGAATACCTCGTATGTGAAATCTATTGTTTTTTTTTTCAGACAAAATTCAGTGGTGAGGTTATTTTTTTTCAGTGTTATTCATGTTTTAACTCATAGTTAATGCTAGGCATGTTGGTACCATTTTGGTACAATGGAAGAGGAGGACTAATGCTATCCTATTGGTACCAAAAATCAAGTTTTTTTTTTTTTTTCTCTTTCTGGTGATGTTCCTGTGTTGTGTTAGGCTGTTGGTACTTTCTCTTCCGGGGGGGGTGGTTACCACCCCCGCCCTATCGATCACTTGTGATCACCCTGTATCTTACCTATACCCCGGTGGATGTTTGGTTTTTGGATTAAGGGAGGCGGGACATGACAATTGACAATTACATTAAATACTTTGGCACCAAAAAAAGGGGGTTTTAGCACCGGGGAAAAAACCTGAAAGGGGGGGGGGGTGGTAAACACCCCCTCCCCCCCTTCGTAGACGCTTGGATTAAGAGGGATCAATCGTACGAAGTGGTTAATTTAGTTGAAAAGTATTCGTACATTATTCGTCTCACCATAAGGAATCAGACCAATCAAAAGATCAATGACCTTTCTCACATTTCACCCATAGCTCTGTACCTTAACCAGCACAAATATCAAACTTTATATTTTCCTGATTCCTTATGATGAGACGAATCATTTGAGATACTTTTCAACTAATCAACACTTTGGTGGATTATCCCTCTTATCCAGATGGGCGCGCCAACGGACCCCGGGGGACACTATTTTATTTTGGTAACAGAACAGAAAATTCCTTTAAGTAGATGTAGTAGTATTCTAAAAATCTGTTAGAATTTAGTTTTTAAGGGGGGGTGCAGGGGAACCCATATAATCTGTTAGACACCTTTACCGAAGGACTTTTTCCCAATAAAATTTGGCTCACAATAGGAGAACCTAAATACTAAGTACGATTTAGCGGTGTGACTTCTAGTCTTATTCTTGAAAATTATGCATTTATGAATTCGACTTGCCAGACTCCCTCATGGTTTATTGGCAATTGCCGCACCGTACTTTATTCAACTTTTTCTAAAAATTCTAGAGTCTGGGTTTCCTCGCAATATTATTTCACTATTTGATTAGAATATGTTTCTACAGATATGATCAGTTTTGTTTTGGGTGGTGACACACTAAGGTTTTAGTGGTATTTAGATTTTGCTTGCATCATTTAGATTCGGCGTTACCTTGACAAAACAAATGCCGAGAAACTCGTGCACGCATTCATTTCTTCGCGTCTCGACAATTGTAATAGCCTCCTGTATGGTCTTCCGGATAAAGAACTCAGCAAGCTTCAACGCGTTCAGAATATGGCAGCGAAAATCATCACTTTGAGTAAGAAGCACGATCACATAACACCCATTCTCTTTAGTCTTCATTGGCTTCCCATCCGCGAGAGAGTTGTTTACAAGCTCCTCCTATTGACATATAACGCACTTACTCGTCAAGCACCCGCATATTTATCTGAGCTTGTTAATAAATATCTGCCATCGCGGACTCTTCGCTCGTTTTCTCTTCATCTTCTCCATGAACACCGAGTCATTCAGTTTACTTATGGATTTGTTTAAAAACTCTGGAATTCACTTCCTTACCAACTCCGGACTCCACAATCCACATCGATGCCGTTTCTGTATGCGCGCTCTACAAGTGTTTATTACTATTATTATTATTATTATTATTATTAGTCACTCTTTCCATGTGTATACTGCCGATTTCAAGCACATCCCTGTTGCACGATTGTAGACGTGTGCACTGTAACATGATGTATCGTTCAGTAGTATTTTGTTGTAACACTATTACCAGAGAATAAGCAATAAAGAGAAGGGGTGCCTATTCCCAAGAGTGTGTGCATCATAGGCACAGCCATTTTATATAGGGCGTATGTTTCTTAGCTCTTAATTTCAACATAGGGGCGCAGCTTATTTTCTTATTCCATGCTTTGATATCAGGTAATAAAAACACTTCTGATCTGATTGGATTTGACAATCATAACGGGGTTGGTACATTTACTGCAACCCATTTTGTCTGCTCCCAGTCGAATTCAGCAGCCTTTACGGAATAAAGTACAGTATTACATGCACTTTATTCCGTAAAGGCTGCTGAATTCGACTGGGAGCAGGCAAAGTGGGTGTAGTAAATGTACCACCCATCATAATGTTTAATTATGCGTAAATCACATTCTCTGACGGAGCTGGCGAGAAGGTGGTGCTGGCAATTTGTCAGCAGCGCCTTCTCTTGCTAGAGAATGAATGCCTATTTGCCGATTGATGCACTGTGACATGAGGCTCCGATATTCCGTGTCTAATGAATGGAAAAAAAGTACAATGATCGGAACTGTCCAAGCCAGGCAATTGTTCCATTGCCCCCCCCCCCCGCGAATTCTGCAACTTTATCCTGTGGTTTATTCCGTCAAGGCTGCAGAATTCGTAGGGGAGGGGCCATAATATGGAACTCTTGTCCAGAGGCCTGCTATTAGGCGGCGTACCGTAGGCCCTATATTAGTTATTATCAACAACACGCTATTTCCCATACGTATGCTCTTACTGCAATTGCGAAGATTGTACTAATTTACACGATGTAAGTATTAATTATTGGCATTTATGCATGCTCCCATTGTCGTGTAAGGCTGATCGAAAGAATTTTGTATTGTGCCACCACCCTATGAAATCGGCAGCCTCAGCGGAATAAACTGCCATGTAATGGATAAAGTGGCAGAATACTAAATTCACTATGATCCCAAGAAGTGACTTGGCTTTTGGCAAAATTTAAAATTGTTAGGTTTAGGATTCTGATTTCGGGATGAATTTAAAATTCTGCCAACACTTAAATTCGGCACCCTTAACACGGCACATACGGTTTCATACCAACCACATACAAAATCAAACGACAATAGGTGATTCGGGCACGGATTCGGGTCAATCAAATCTTCGATGGCGACCTTAGTTTAGATTACGCGTTTATATACACTAAAATACCATATGTTTTGTACAATACGTGGCACTTAATATATTTATAAAAGAGACTTTAAACTTAGAAAATAGCAACCATACATTACATTGTTATACGTTCCCGGCATATAGTGCGAAATGCCATAGTACTGCAAATGTCACGTGTTTTTGTGCCATGTGACTAGGTCTAGCCAACGAGTCACGCAGCCCCACCCTTAAGTACGATTTAAGGGGAAAAACAAATTGTGAATAGCGCCACCAAAATGCTTTATTATGTTAATTAGCATAATAACGCCATGGTCGATTTATTTTTTCCACAAAATATACGCAATTACATACAATTGCGGGCCAAAATAATTTACCGTTAAAATGGCGGACAAAAACAAAATGGACCCCCTATATACTTAAGTGTTATAATTAGACTTATAATTTACAAATGAATTTGAACGCGACTTTTCTCAATTTGATTCTCTTTCATATGACACATTATTTGGTAAGATTGACGTTGTAATTGTTTCTAGAAATAATTATTAAGATTGGCATTCTATTATTTCTAGAAAAAAATCAAATATGGACAAGTATTAACATTACTTAAGCATCACTATTTATCTTGGCTAGTACCCAAAGGAAAAATACCCAAGAAATACAAAAACACAAAAACTTCTTCAATACCTTTGAAATCATATAAAATGAAAACCAATCTTAGAGAAGGTATGTATGCTTCTATATCACCATTGCCCAGATTTCAACCAAATTTCAATACATTATGTTGGAGAACTGCCACTTATATACTTTTTTCATCCATTTTTCGGGGCAAACCTTTTGGTACAGCCTGTATTGGAAATCCTGCAATACCATTATCTTCCATTACTATCTGGAACGTATCGTTCGATGTCATTATCAGACGTATGTCTGTATATTAAAATTGGTCTATACTTTTGAAAATCCAAAAATGTGCTGACAGAAGACAGTAAGTGTACACATATTGGGGGTAGGTACTGCCTTTTGCATTGTGAGAAAAATTTGGACTTCTGTCAACAGTTTTGGATAGAGGGAGTGGTGTTTAGAGCTATAAATTGGATATGTTAAGTCTTCCCAGGGCCCGAACGGCTTGTGTTTGTATTTTGGTGGAGGAAAAAGGTGGATTTTGGGTGCTTTCTGAGAGGCAAGTTTTTTCAAGAAATGAAGCACCTCTAGAGACTTGGTCATCCGAAATATTCCATGTTCCTAAATGGGGGTATCATATTGAGAAATGTATAATGAGTGTGCTTGGAAAGAGTTGGAGCTAGTTAGTGAATAAAATGGAAAAAATATTGAATCTGGGGGGGGAAGCATCTGGGGATTATTTAAAACATGGGAACATTAAGATGTGTTACTGAAAAAAAGGAATAAGTTGTTGTTGTTTTTATCGGACCCAAATGATACTTTTTTTGCGAGAGATGGTTTCACTTACATTGTGGACTGCTATAATGTGCATGAAGGTCAAGTAATCAACTCCAATATCCCATAATACATTTGTCAACGTATCCTAAATAATGCTGGTAAATAGTGTAACACATGGTCGTAGGCAGTCCTTTAATGTCTCATCTCTTGTGTTAGGGGATATGGTGAAATCGAAATTAAATGGTCTTATCTCATACTGCCTCAAGCATCATAATCCTTTAATTGTCCTTTGCTACTTAAAGGGCACACCAATTGAAGTCTCCAGGGGCTCCCTGCTATAGGCCTTCTGTTTATTGTCCTATCTACTGACAATTTTACTGTGCTACTAATAAATAAAATTTAAATAATTGTGCTTTTGTTTGTGACAATTATATAATCCAAAAAATGTTTGTAAATGGAAAAAAGCAGCCCAATTTGATATCTAATAAAACATGACATGTTGTCAATATAGTTGTTATTTGAGTTTTTGTTCTTGCTTGTTTGAGCTGTTTTTTTGGGGGGGGGGGTGGGGGGGGGGGGTATCAGGAAGCTCATGCGCCGTTATTTTGCTTCTCCTTTCTTCCCCCCCTTTTTTCTTCTTTTTTTAAACCCTACACAGCTTAAAGTGAATCAACGAAGTTGGGAATCAGTAGGCCAAAATGAAAATAATAATAATAAAACAACATACAATGGCAACAAAATAAAATAAATTGAAATATAAATAAAATACAAATTCGAGAATTACAATTGAACAATGAAGTGAAAAAAAGAAAAAAAACCCTAAAAAGACAAATAACAATAACGAATTTAAAAAGAAAACAATAAATTAAAATGTAAAAATACATAAAATCATAAGTAATGAACTAAAAACAAATTGGAATAAACAAAATAATGTAAAAAATAAATAAAAAAATGCAACTAAATGAAAATACATCAATAAATAATGTACTGAAATAAAAATAAATAAAAATAAAAATCTTTAAAATAATCAAAATAACCAAATTTATAACTTCTAAATTTCTTCTTTATTTATGCCATATCATCAACATTTATAATGAGTACATACAAAGGAAGTGAGAAAAAATAAACCAGTAATATAGCGGAGGTGACCAAAAGGCCAAGTTGGTCAGACGAGGGCACCTCCGTTCATAAAATTAATATAAATAATTACAAAAATAAAAACTGCAAAAATGTTGTCAACTAAATTGTAGGTAGCTATTATAACTCAGTTAATGAATGAAAGCAAAACACTGCCACAAATAAAGTTAGATCTAGGTATATACGCCATCATAAAATGAATGATGGCTTAAGCTGCTTTTCACGCATACATGTGTTTTAGAAACGCTTAATGTTTGGTGATAATTCGTTCCAGTATTGTGGGCCCCTTGTTCTTATCCCCTGACGAAAACTTGTTTTACAAATGTCTAACGCTAAAAAAACTCATATGGGCTTCATAAAATGCTTCTCGTGTTACGAGTGTTTCTAACATGAATGTAAAAAAGACTTTGGAAGTTGGTGTGAAACAAAATTGAACATTACACCCCAAGATCAAGTTTATATAGGGCCACCTTTGGTAGATGAGAAGGGGAATCTGGTTTTAGTTGGGAAGGACGCTTTGTGACAGCTGGGAAGGGCTCCCAGACAGTTCTGTGAAGCCTGAAGGGGTCTAATTG
This sequence comes from Ophioderma brevispina, assembly GCA_023653785.1. Classification (NCBI taxonomy): domain Eukaryota; kingdom Metazoa; phylum Echinodermata; class Ophiuroidea; order Amphilepidida; family Ophiodermatidae; genus Ophioderma; species Ophioderma brevispina. The sequence goes on from JAMKCH010001822.1 coordinate 91,659, forward strand.
AATAGTTCGAAATGAAGAAAAGATCTTGGGACTTGTGGCAGCTAGTAAATGGGCCCTGGTATAGTTGCAAAATGGGC
>JAMKCH010001823.1:0-77161 GCA_023653785.1 Ophioderma brevispina
TGCCAAAACAGGGGTCGTCGCCCCTTTAACTACATTGATGTGATTGCTCGAGACATCCAGCAGGATCCATCTGACATCCCCAACCTAATGACAAACAGGGACATTTGGCGCTACATGGTGAACAGCATCTCGGCTGCGGCCGTTAGATAGAGAGTTTAAGGCGTGTTTAACTTCACGTTTTCATCAAATGCCTGATATTTTCAGCTCTATATGATACTCGTGGTTAGACCAGTTACCTCATTTACTTCTCTTATCTTTCTTTTCTGAGTCCTCAGTTCAAGTTCTTCTCGTCCATTTTTCTTTTGCTTCTATTTTCATGCTCGTGTTTATCTGTTATAGTATTGATTGATAGCAAATGCGGCACAACGACATAAAACAGTTTTAAATAGGCCCGGGCTTTTGTCTCCATCATTCAACAAATTCTAAAGCTCCTTGCGTAACGCGACATTCTTGAAATTTACCCGTGGGCTTCATGCGTTGTATTTACAACTACGGAAGGCATTGTCTGGCATATAAATATTGTTCACGCACACGTAATGATATAGGCGAAGATAAGTCACAGTTCAGTGGATGATATTTACGGCGTTGAAATACAGTGGTTAGCTGAACGACTTGTTAAAATATTTAACCTGCGGTTTTTTAAACAGTGCGTTTAGCTAACTACAGTTTAGGCCTAACCACCGTTTATTTTAAACATCGTTTGAGAATACGGCCCTTAATCTTTAGACTGCGGGCAAATAACTGACTGAATAACGAATTCCGTAGTCCCGTCAAAATGGGAAGACAAAACCCGGTAGAGTTTTATATAAATTATTAACACAACATAATGTGTTGGCTCAAATATAACTTGCAGATTTTCTTGAAAATGAATAAAATATCAGCTCAATTTCTTTCCCCAATATCAATGACCAATGGATACGCATAGACTTCAGCAATCACACTGTTAAAAATAAACCTGTAAAAAAACAGGCATTTGACTGGCAGCTGGGACTCACTACATGCAGAACGTAAAATAACTGGAGCCGTAATTGCAGGGAACGTAAAATAACGGCGTAAAATCTCAGCTTCAACGTTGTTGATTTTTGACTTGTTTAAACAATATTAAGAATGAAAACGTTATTACAATCCTCTGACCAAATTTTCACGTTGTAGCTATATGGCATCATACAAACGTTGTTGTATTTACGTTACCACGTGGTTGTAAAAAGTTATATTGCAGGCAAACAATTTTGAGAAAAAGGCAATAAACAAAGTGAAAACGTGAAGAAATAAAGATTTAAACCACTTCATATACTTTACATAGATTCGAACCAGGGCCTTAAGATTACAAGTCCTAAACCTTATCCACTACACTACATGACTTTACTGATAGCAGATGCTAAAACTCAAGAGTGATATGTCATGTTGTGTCCTGTAATGATCCAATCAGACAGGCTGTATCATAGGTGGTATTGTTCAGAAAGTGATAAATCCTACCTTTTTTCAAAATGTGTAGTATTATTTTTAGCCACTGTTTATTTACATTTTTCTGCTTCAAAATTGTAATTTTATGTTAGGTATAGGTAATAAAGCGTGAAGATTATTGGATAATTGGAGTTTACCGTAATTTAAAAGGTAAAGTCCTAGTAAAATAAGAAAATTTGTTAAACAGTGTGCAAATGGAGCCTTACTGTATCACCAATCTCCGCCGGTATGCGGAGGAGAAGACTTTAGATTCTTTTTCATCTGGGAGTAAGGGCCATTTCTAGTATATTGGCACACAGTTTAAATAAGACCCCCCAAAAAGGAACGCAATGCATGTCTAATACTCCATATTTACAAACCATTGGTCTACGCACGAAAACATAAAAAAGATATCAATAGTCTGTTTTTTTTTTTTTTCTGCAAATTTTGACACCTTTCTTGCTCCATTGTGATCAATATCGCCAACATAGTGTCCATTTTACGAAAATGTGTCACATTCTCAAAGTTGCACCTGAAGACATTATTACAATACACAACTCTATGGCTTAACCCTAACCTCGCAATTCGTTTTCTCGCCTATCTCTAGGGAGGGACTGAAGGAGTGAAGGAAGAGGGGAACAAGAAAAGTCGCAAATTCGGGTGGGATTCGATACGGGAGAGAACGCTACGGCGGTGTCGCTGGCCCGGCTAGCGATTTCGTGCCCATATGAGTCTTGGTTTGATGACGTCATCGCTACTTTCTGGACTAGTGCATTTTTCTCACTCAGTGCTGTGAGATTTTGTGAGATTTAGTTGTGTTAGGGTTATTATATGGGAAAAAAGAGGTTAATTAAGGAAAGTGACACACTTCACACATCAGTTCTTTTAAGAATGATCTTTCCTTCATCTGAGGCACCCTTCCCTCTCAAAATTTGTAAATTTACAAGTGGAAAGCTACTCCTATTAATTTTAGTGCTTGATTGAATCAGAACAATTGGGTGGTACAACCATATTCACCCTATGTTTGGTAAGATCCGTTTAAAAAACCCGGGAAGAATGCGGCCTTTCACTGAATGGCAATGAATATGGTTATACCTTTTATTGCAACTTTTGAAAAGGGAGAGATTTTCTTAAAATGGGTATCGTGTTGGCAATATTGATCGCAATGGGGCAAGAAGGGTATCAAAATTTACAGAAGAAAACGAGCTATTGATATCATGTTATGTTTTCGTGCAAAGACCAATGGTTTGTAACTTATGGGGTATTTAGACATGCTGCGTTACTTTTTTGGGGGTCTTTATTTTAGGTGTTTTCACCTCCTCGTCGCTTCTAATTGAGTAATTTGTTCATGACGTCCTCGTTCACAAATAAACAAATCTTGAGCTTCCATAGTGCTTCATATATACTATTCAAATTACAATCTACGTTCATCTTGTCGAGCTACATAGCACCTAAAATCTGGAACTCGATTCCAAAGGAACTTGCCAATCTCAATCAATAACACTTCTCTGTTCAAAAAGCATCTTAAGACTCACTTTAACCGTATGTTTCATCATTTATTCGAAAAGGATGGAAGACTATAACAAAAATCATGAAAGAATTTACAGCGTCTTCAGAAGAACCCAAAAGTCCGCAATGGTAGTCAGCAACCTAAAGACCTCCAAAAAAGTAACGCAGCATGTCAAAAATACCTATAAGTTACAAACCATTGGTCGTGTGCACGAAAACATGAAATGATATCAATAGTTTGTTATTTTCTGCAAATTTTGACACCCTACTTGCCCCCATTGGATCAATATTGCTAACACAATGCCCATTATAAAGAAAATTTCTCCCTTTAAAAGTTGCAGTAAAAGGTAGGTCATATTGATTGCCATTCAGTGAAATATCATATTGTTCGCGTTTTCTTTAGAACGGATCTTATCATGTATTGCAAGGGTGAATAGGCTGTACTATATACCCAACTGTTCTGATTCAATTAAGCACTAAATTCAGTAGGAGTAGCTTTGATTTAAAATTTACCCCTGTACTAATTTCCCCCCATTATTTTACAAAGTCCCCACATTTCCAGAGGTTGGACCCAAAAATGTTTTAGCACACTTCAAACTCTAGAAAAACATCTTCAAACCTTCTTCCCAAAATTTTATAACCCTACTAACAGTCCTTTCCCTTCTTTTTCAATCTAAAGATCTTCGTTTTAGGAGTTAAATTTATATACATTTATAGTAAATGAGAGGTTATAGACCGGGGTTTATGGGAAAATTTAGACAATTCTGCTGTGAATTTCTCGCTTTTTAGTTGTGCATCCAAAGCCAACCACTCCGGAAGGGCTTTATTACGAATTATTTGATTTGCACGCAAAAGAAATTGTTTTAGACTTATTCGTTTCAATAAAGGGTTAACATATGCATAGGCCTAATCAATTGATATAAATATTCGCAAATCTTAGTTTTGATAAAACAAATTTAGGGCGCTCTATTTGGACAAAAAAAAATTATTCCAGGATCCCGAATTTTAAATTTTCCAAATAAACCTATATGAGAAGCAATGGGCATTGTTTTGCCAAAGTGAAAGATGGTTTACCAAATATAAGAATACACAGTTTAGGCGATAAAATAAAATGATACTAGTCTTTTCAAAATCCTTGGCTATCAAATGCAAGTATCTGCTGGGATAACTTTTCCTAATCATTCTAACCTTTGAAATGACATTTTAGCATGCATAAAGCTACAATAACTCCGACACAAAGGTTCTTCGAAAGCTCAGTAACGAAAGTCCCAATCCGTGCTTGGGAATTGTGAATGACCTGCAAATGTGATTGATTTTTGATGTGAGGATGTAAAATGATTTGCAGGACTCAGGCTCCCTGCCCCCCATCAAAGTTGATACAATTTGGGACAAACTGAAACAAGAATGGACGTTTCCCAACATTAAATGGGGTGCGGGGAGGCAATTTTACATGTATAGACATAAAACGTGTTCAAACCATTTTTTTTCGAGGGATGTGTAGTAATTATGAACTATCGATCTGCAACAGTTCTCTGTCTTGTAATAAACGAACCCTTTATTGGTTTATCACAAAAAATAAAACAGTTTTGGGTACCAATCAAGCAACCAAAAACCAAAACTGTTGCAATATTTCAGAAAATGCAGAAGAAAATGGATGCTTAAAAATTCTAACTTTTAAATTAATAAAAAAATAGAAGCTTATCTGATGGATTAAATTTCCAAAAACAGCATACTAAAATCAGCTGTAAAAGTAAAACTTGCAATTTTCCAAACAAATTAAAGGTACAGTTTTTGGATAACAAAAGTTTGGTAAGGCCTGAGTAAAATGCTGTTCTGACTCGGGAACGATCTCGATGTTTCTCAGGATACAAAGTCATACGAACGTATACTAACTTAGTGTTCCATCTACATGTAGTTCGTGAAACGAACACACCGGTTTGTCTTGTGTATAAATATGGGAATACAATAAAACTTTTGATTGTAAAAAGCTGAACCAACTATATTTCGTATAGTTTTACATCATTTTTTTGGCACATAGGAATCCATATATCCCGGGTATGTATCTTATCAGTTTGCAAATGTTCAGTTTGCAAGCGATATTTTGATATTCAATATACTTTTGAAAACAAATATTATCACATAATTATTTAAGAAATATAAATTTTCTAATATGTTAGGCAAAGAAAAAAATAGAAATTGATTTCAGTGAATTGTTTAGCGTATCTAATATTTGTTCCAGGTTAATTCACAATGGTTTAAATTTTAATTTCGGAAAACTTCGCAAAGATTCGGCAAATGGCATTTGGTGTGGAAATGGATAGAACAAAGTTTGGCAAAGTGATTTGTTTCATTTGCGTTCAATGGTAAACACTAAAACTATTGCACTGAAATCAGTGACAAAAAGAAAGATAAAAAGGGAAAAAGATAGATAAAAAAGACTGAAAGAAAGATATATAGAGAAGGATAGCAACATTTCATATTCCTCAAATTGTTTTCTTGTTGAAGTAAAAGTAAAACGCAAGCACAGACATGAAGATGCATTCATAATTGAACAATTTAACAAACTTACCTAGGTTGCGTCGACTTTCCGTTCTTCAGATTGATACTCTTGATACACGATTTAACAATGATATGGCAGCTTGAGGTCTAACCTATTTATATTCATTCTTCATTAGAATTACGCAACGAATACCCTCATCTAGTTCGTTGATTAAATTTAAAGTTATACCATATTTGCTAAATCATTAATTAAATTAGCCTTATGGTTAGTACACGATGACCTTCAATTTTCATGTCTCTTGGTCTATATATCTATTAAAGGCTTAAAGAGTTATTCTTGTGAAATACTTGTCCCAATCTTTTTGTTGATTTTGAGGCTAGATTTTTCATATAGACCGTCTTCGCAGAGAATAATATTATTTATTTACCCGACAAAAACAAAATAAACAAAGCAGTGCAAATCGAATTAAAGATAATTAAATAAAAGCCAAAACAAACAAAACACGCGAAAAGGAATAACCTAGCACATTTTTCAAAAGTCTCAAAATGATATGCGTGATTAAACAAAATCACATTACTCCTAACGAATACAGAGTATTCAGCACAGCAAACCCTATAGTCAGGTGGAAGTTTAGGCACACAGCCTGAAGGATGGAAATGGAGTACAGACTTTTTCTATTGATAGATTTTAGTTCATTAGGACCTAAGCCAATAATTTTTGGAGGTTGTGCAAAAATTTGTTACAGTGGCATTTTTGAAAATCCAATATGGCTGCTATCATGTCCAAAACCACTAAAAATCGGTAGACGTTTCATATAGAAGTCCCATTGATGCAAATGAGGTATTGCCATTCATTCCGTCAAGCACTACTGCACAACGTCATACAGCGCGTGACGGAATCAATTGTAATACCTCATTTGCATCAATGGGACTTCTATATGAAACGTCTACCTAAAAATCCCTTAAAGTGACAGGAGGACATTTTTTTATTATATGAGTTTCTCTCAAATTTCACTGGATCGGTTGTAGACCACCTACCGAGAACGTTAGGAAGGTTTATTGGACAAACAAGTGCAAAAGAAAACCGCAAACCTTCTTTTGAACTTGCCTGCTATCGTAATCGTTCCCATAGAAAACCATGCTTTGACTTTCTGTCGTGCACGACAGAAACTACTAAATCATCTTATTACATAAAGACGGCGTATTCGGCTTATTCACTTCACGTGTGATCTAATACATTGGTAAGCATTCCAAATATGTAAAAAACCTTAGTTCGAGAAAAATTGGGGGCGCTTCTTTCTGGAAATCTCCTCATGTCCAATAGTGACAAATATTTCCAATAGTGACAAATATTTCTCGGTACTCCGGTGTTTTAAGAACGAGAAAGAGTTGGTAATGTAATGTTATCATTGCATTGCCAAAAAATCCAATATGGCTGCTTAAAAGTCAAATATGCTCTCGGAATCATTAAAATGATCTTAACTCCTCCATTATACCTATTTACGCTACTTGAATACATACTGAACATCTAAAACATGTTCTGCAGGTGTTCAAAATCTGTTACAATTGATCACACTCTGCAAGTGTTACTTTAACACCTCTGAATTGCATTTCCAATGCACCCGGACACTTCAATTGTTCTGCACATTTTGCAGTTTAGAGGCTTGATTCCAGTGTCTATATGCATGCTTTATGCTTTACACTTATGAGATACATGTATTTGATCTCTGTAATGGACACTTTCAAAATTCAAGATGGCAGCCAATACAGCCGCCTTTAAAAATAGTAAAACCTATATTATATGTGTATTATATGTAGTTACGTCAACTAATGTTATTTATAAGGTTGTAAATTAAAGTATTTCGCAGTAATATCTGAATTCTGTTTCTTTTAACATGCAAAAATGTTAAGATGGGGACAATGTGGCGCCTTTTACTTCTTAAAACCTATAATACAGGACATCTGTATTGTATTAGTTAAAACACCCAAAATGATTTATTAAGTTTAAATTATATGGGAGTATGTCTTTGAGCATAATAACTCGTATCTGGTATATTTGTTTTAGAACATGCTTTAAAATTCAAATGACGGACACTATATTATGCTGACAATTTGTAAGTTTTAACGATTTTAAAAGGCAGCCATATGGCTTCCATCTTGATTGTAAGCTGGTTAACACACTTGAAATGTCAGATATGAGTCCTACTGGGTATAGAGCGCGAATTATGCCTCTATCACAAATAGTTGATGAGTTATGGTCACTGAATGATTTCAGCGGCATATTGGGTTTTAGCGGCTGGCCATATTGATTTGATCTTGGGTTAATTTTGTGGTATGAAATCACGTCAATAACCCGTCCAAAAGATTTCACTCGTGCTTTAAACATGCGTCGCGCAATAAAATATGGACATTGAAAGAATTTGAATGAAGTGATGTGCGGCCATTATGCCGAATTCTTAGAATAGCACAGCACGATTAATTTTTGCACACCCTCCAGAAATTATTAGCTTAGGTCATCATTGACAAAAATCGATCATAGAACAAAAGTCTGTACTCCACTTCTACCCTGTGCCCACAATTCCTCCTGAAACTATTGAATTCGTGTCCCAAATGACTGCAGTTGTTGCTATATGAATGAAGGTGTTTTTTTTCTACTTCTAACCACGAGACAGACTTTTGCACACATGCACATGTGTTTGGATGATGTATATGTTTTTAAGTTTAATTTCATCTTTAAGTGCGTGCATGTTAACCCTCGCTCTAGACGAAGGGAGGGGGTGTTACCACCCCCCTTAAGGTTTTCCCCCTTACTAACCCCCCCCCCTTTTTGGTGCCAAATTATTTAATGTCATTGACATTTTCCGCTCCTTTTCATCGCAAAAACAAACATCCATAGGGTATGGGTTAAGATTACAGGGTGATCCCAAGTGATGGACGGGGGGGGGGGGGGGGGGGGGGGGGGGCATAGGAACAGAAGAAGTACCAATATACCTGGCACAACACAGGAATATCACAGCCACTTATTTTGGTACCAATACATTGTACAAAATGATTGACCAACACTTGGCTATAGCCATTTAGTCCAAGCGTCATAAAGTTCACATGTCAGCACACTGCCAATTCCATAGGCCACACACGGTGATAAATTCAATTTTTCGCCAAAAAGCGTTAGGAAAATACGATTGGCACGCGGGTTTTTTTGAATCAAAAAAAAAACTTGATGGGAAATGACTAGTTTTATATTAATGACAGCATTTTAGGAGAGATAATAAGTGTTTGAGGCCGCTAAAATTGCGAAATATCATTTTTACACCCTTATTCAGTATTTTCGTACTTTCCTCACATAGGACTTCATGGTGGACGTCATTAATGGGGATGTTGGTAGTTATATTGGACCAATGGGAAAGAAGAAACCACTAAGCTATCCTTTGGTACCAATTTACTGGAATCGGGAGTTCAGTAACGAAAATCACAGGGGTTGGTTAACCCCCCCCCCCCCTTCGGAGTTTGTTACAAAAAAAGGGCTAAGGTAGACGAGGGTTAAACCTTTATTGGACATTGTTTGATTGTCTTAATTATTCGTTTGGGGAAGAAACGTGCTTTCAAGGGATATCGCTAAGTCAATTACTTAAGAATCAACACTACGTGAGCGAAAGTGAATCTGAATAAGGCCGGACAATTTTTGTTTTCATAATAATTCAGCTATAGCCCTACAAAATATACAAAAAGTCATTTTAATAGAATTTGTTCAAGGTTGAATCGCATATGGCCTCTACTAATCCATTAGCTATTCGTAACACGCCATCAAAATGATACGCATAAACACTATAACTTATCAAATATGTGAAGGTTAATTACGTCAAAGTGAAGAAACAGACAGTGATTGTTGTCACAGGTTTTTTTTAAGTTTATTGAAATAAAGACTTATTATTGATAGCTAAAGGATATTCGCAATCAATCACATATTTCCTAAAAGTGCTTGTATTATCTCATTCAAGAGAACACGAAAACAACACAGTACATGTATTTTTGGGCGAGAGTAGCCTACAGGCTACCCGCTCTATTCGCTTGGGTTTTGACCTACTTTTCAAATAGCAGTGTTGCAGAAAATATTCGTGCCGTATATCCTCTAAAATCTACATGTGTGATAGTTTATGAAATGTGCAATTTTACGTCATATGGATATGCACTCAATAAGATAGGCCCAGCGAAAACATGAACGTACATTTTACAAAAAGATAAATGTTTAAAAAGAGTAGAAATACAGGGCAATATTAGCGGAGGTTCCTGAGAAATTTTACAGTGATTTGCTGTTTAACAGCGTCTTTAAATCGTTATGAGTTGAAATAACGGATGCTTATTCCGTTTGGCACCACAAGCAGCAAGTCGTGGGCGATATCAATAATAAATAAACACTCCTTTAAAAAGGAAAGGGCGAGTCAAGAGGAAATATCCATGTAATTGGTATGTGAAGGTATTAGTAAGGTGACATTTTGCTTTATTTGGTAATACTTGAGCCAACGGTTCAGATGATATAAAAATCCTTATTTCTTTTAGGTAAAACAACGGGACTATGCTGTGGATCACGAAATGCCCATAAAAGAATGTTTTCATTTTGATGTTATGAACAAAAACGTTTGGAAAATCTTTCACTATCCAAACGGTTGGATTGATTTAATTGCTTTTTAGTAAGGGAGGCCTAGAGGAAACATGAATGGCCAAATTTTGTTTGGATCAGTCACCTTTAATAATGAGGTTCTTAAATTGTTTTGCTGCATGGGTAGTAATGTTGATTGATCATGACTGAAAATACATACTTGTCGTACATACTATCACACACATTCTACTACATGTATTACATTTAGACATGGTTGAAAAGTGCATTTGCAATTATTTACAGTATTTTTGTTTTATGGTTGCAAAAATGATCTGTAGTTAAAGGAGAACCCGTACAACGAATAATAATACACATTATATTCCTCATGAATATATTCATGTTCATTGATTGGTTAAAAGTGCGTCACACGAGAAAGAGAGTGAAAGAGAGATCACAGGGAAATAGACGCCTATCTTCCCTAGGGAAATAGGCGCCTATTTCCCTCTAGCCTCGATACCCGTGTTATCAGTTCCTTTATCGGTTCTTTCGCTGTGGTCAATACGACTGTTGATAATGCACATACTCTTACTTGTATTCTCAACGTATGTGTACGTTCGTATTATTAATTGCTCTGAAAGGAACTTTGACGCATTAAATGAGGCTATTTCGTCGACACCGTAGCAACAACATGGCTGCGCCCAGTTGCAATAACACCGGTGGAAAACCTTCTGCACGGATAGTGAGAATACAAAGAAACTAATTACGTCAGGAGTTGTAGCTAGTTGTGTCAGGATATTAACACCGGTGATTTCCGCGGTGATTTTTATTTAATGCCATGGCATGGACAACGCTGATCTCAACGCTGCATGGCTGTGCACGGAAACAGAAATGTGAGCTCTATATCATAATATATCTCAGATCTATCATATCTATGCAGAAAATATCTATGCCCTGGTAAATTCGGTACGTATGGTACGGACTTCAGCGTCATTTATTTACCAAAGAGGTGTTGATATCGTAAGTGGGGCGGACTTTCCTCTGTCTAAAAGGCAGTCAAAGCTCAAGCTCTGCCTCTAGCCTAGCCTACAGAGTACGGACAGACTACAGTAAAGCTGAGGGCTATGTTTTAAGTAGACCTCAGGCTAAGTTTCACTTTTAACAATCAAGGAACAAAAAAATTATTCATTTGAAGGATTAAACAAATATTAATGATCTTATATCTTTATTCGGGATCTGTGTGGAATCTTATGGGCCCCTTGGTGAACCCTGACCTTGCGGGTATCGGGAACAATAGTACCACGCCCTCCAATTCACCTTGGGGGCCAATAGATTCCCACAAGACCCTCATGATCATTAAATATTTGTAAAATATATACTTTAAATAATTATGACCACATATCGGTGGTTCATAGAAAAACGGAATTATATAACCTAACACTGGAATTAAACCATCTAATCTGACCATGTGCTATGTAAAAATCCCCGCGCTAGTGTATAAACGTGTTTTGCGATTCGACCGGCACGTGTAGTCATACAGTGCTAGGAAATTACACATTATGAAAGCCATCATGTGTGAAATGTATGAAGACGTTGCCGTCCGTATCGCAGAACACAAATACATATCCCCATATACAGTAGCTGCGAATTCAATAGCAAATGGTCGACAAAATGCTTTTATTCGTTTTATGGTTATAATTCCGGTTTTCTATAAACCCCTACTAGGTGTCAATAATTGTTTTATAGCGGATAGTGTGTAAGGTTATTCTGATACAGGTATCACTTTGAAAGAGACATGAGGAGAGATTTCCAGAAGAAGCCGCCCACAATTATTTTTTTAACCGGGTTTTGCATATTGGAATGCTTTCCATGTATTAGTTCTAGTGAAGTAGATAAGTCTAATTTTCACCAAGATCGTGCATTATGACAAAAGCATGAAATTGGCCACAAAACCTCCTTGGGGTTGTAAAGCAATTTCAGAAGGGCAGGTGCCCAAAAATTCGACCACAATAATGACGTCATAGGCCACGCCCCCTTTGTTGATACATATTTCGTAGTACTGTTAAAATTATGACTTTAAATAATCATATCAGTTTGGTATCAAAATTAAAGCTTGAGACATGTAGAGGATAAAAATGATTTAAATATTTGAATATTTGGTAACAGAGGTAGTCCAGTTTAGGCGTCATTAAAGGTCATCATACGATACCATTGGCCATAGTGTGGCTGATAATCGTAGTTAAGGCTTGGTGTCAAAGTGTCAATCAAAAATGTTGATTATCCCATTGGTCACTCCTAGCCTGGGTTATGTTGAGAAAACTACATGTGAGAAGCCCACAACTTACTTACTGCCACTAATAATGTCCAAACCACGCCCCTTGTATATTGTATGGCACACAGTAATCGTAACTTGAGGGTTAATGTATAAATGCTTGTAAATTATACAAATAATATTCTGTTGCATTATTTTCAGGTTCGTGATAGGCCAGTCAAATTAAGAAAAATATAATGATAATACACTAATTGCCCCATATCTATTTCCAGATTTGTATTGGGAAAACCTTAAAAACGTTCAAAAGTTACCAAATCAAAGTAGTAGCATATGTATGGGGAAAGTTTATACAAAGTCAAAATATTGAAATGGGAAATGGTCGAGATGAGCCGGAAAAAGTATGTTCATCGCCTTTCAAGGATTACGGTCAGGTCACAATGGGGTAAAATTTTAGATTTACCGTTTGTATAAATATTAGTGGTCTACTGGTATATGAGCTCAAATTATACTGGTGCACCATATATGTATGATATTTGTTGCATAATTAGAAAGCAAAATGTGACTTGGGTATGTGAGGTCACTAATATATAACTCTACTTCTATATTGAACTGTCAAAACTAAGAATTCCTTATACAAATTTAGTATCTGGTGTGACCAAATGAAACAAATTTTAAACCAGTTTGCGAGCAAAGGACGAATTTTACCAGGATGGACCTTGGAACTGTTCTGTGCCTAGGTTATCAATAAAATAAGCTCAACACGATACTGTCGAACTATAACTTATTAATTCGAACAATTACAATCGTACCCCGGTACAAACTTTGACCCCTTTATTCCTACCTATTCCTCAGAGTAGTTTTGGTTAAAGGAAATATGTCAGATTGTTGTCAAGATCAGTGTGACTTACATTCATAAAATATCTGTACATACATCACGAATTCCGGAAAAAATAATAAACTTGGATGTAACATTAACACAAAAAAGAGGCAATTGTAATTTTTGCTTTTTTTGAAATACGAAGGAAAAGAAAACGGGCGGATTGTTCGCCACGGCTTCATTGATCAAAAAGCGCACAATTGGGGGGGGGAAAAGTTCAAAGTGAGGACAAAAATCGTGTTGACTCGAATTTTATGCTGACACTGTACATATTGATGGATAATGAACGTAATAATAAAAATTAGAAAAAAAAGTACAGAAAATGACATTATTTTGTTCATTCGTTGTGTTTAATATATTGAAGTGGCAAACACTGCGATATGATGGTCACAACGACGTCAAAATTTGGATGGTTCATCACTTTGACGTCACTATTTGCCGTGCGATGTGGATTGTGTCGGAATACGTTTTAGAGTAGATATTGGGGGGAAAATTAAAAGGGCAAAAATACTCAACAAATGTGGACAATTTTCAACTTTGATTTGATTTATATGTAATCTACGTTTACTTAGCCTTTCCATCCATACCAAATTTTCCAATAACTTTCAGAATCATGAAATATTTCCTTTAATTTAGTATTATAGTAAATTTGCAGTATATTAACAACTAAACTATAAATCCTCCGAATGTAGATATTGCCGTTTGTTGGGCGGGATATCTTTGTGAAAAGTTGTTGTTTAAGTGGAATAAGTTAATACTACGTATTAAAGCATGACGTATTGCTTGCAGAGATTTATAACAAAGGTCATACATGGTATGTTTTTTACCAGGTTGATTGGGTTGCCGATTTTCAGCAAAGTCCGGTCAGTTGGGGGGAGGGGACAAGGGAGCTTGGAAGGAAACAGGTTAATGATGTCTTCAAATCATATGACCACAACAACTAATGAAATTAAAATAACAAACAATTTAAAAACTGAATAAATAATATTAAATATACAAAGTTTTAAAAATATGAATAATCATTTTAGAAGTTAATAGTTTAGTTTCCAAGATCAAACGTATTGTACCGATTGGAGTTTTAGGTTAAAGGTAATTCAATCAAAATAGAAAATATATATAATTATCAAGTACAAAAATAAATAATAGTTAAAAGACAAAAAAGATGTACACAAAATGATGGTCAAACAGAAGAAAGTCAATCCACTGGATGTTTCCTGTCCAAAATGGGCTGTATTATTTGTTCAATTATTCTAGAATATTAATTAATGAACACAATAACGTTGGATAAAAAAATTGGAGGGATGGTTGTCAGGAGAGTTTTACCAAAGATACCCAGACTATTGGGAGGATTTCTGGACGGGATCTTGGTAACCAATTGAGCCCAAATACCATTTGACCTGATTACGTTTATCGAAAACTGGCTTACAGAGGTACCAACAAACTAAGTTCCACAGGGACTACCGCCATTATTTTTCAAAAACAGGTAACTACTTGAAGCACAGGAATTTCTTTCCTATGTCCCAAACTATAGAAAATCACGCACAGGAACTCTGCACATAATACATGAAATCTCTTAATGAAAAAGACTAAATGAACAAAATAAAAAACAAATGAAACGAGCAGAACAGGCAAGGATTTTGAGAGTTTCCTTGGGGACTGTCAACAACAGTACAGAACACCACAAATGCTTGGCCCCACATAGAAATGGACTCTGTGCTGTGGAACATAATTGGCAACATTCTTGGTGGATCTGGTTGGACAAATGTCTTGTAAGAAAGCAGGTATTTGCCGTGTGTGAAACTATAATTCAATGCGGAAGCTGGCACATGGACAAGGACCTGGCGCCTGAACCATCAAGTCTCAGCACTTATACTTGGGCAAAGATTGAACGGAAGGCTTGCAGCTCACAACTACTTTGATGGATCCTTTTTGAGACTGTACATGATGTAACTTGGTGGGCAGTTTAAAATTATTTCACAACCCGACCGTTGTAGTGCTACAGCCTTCATGTCATTCGTGAATACAATTGAAAAAAGACGAGAGTAATGGGCTTTTGAGGAATGTATTATACCGTATGTTATCAGACTTTCAGTGCATAAAGCCAACACTTGAACAATGATGACAAAGAGCCCAACCTTCCAATACTTGTTGATATCATGTCTTGATTTATTATAGTTCGTGATGTATATTGATGTGCATCGCTATCACCAGGACTTTCGTGCTATACACAGAGTGCTTGGAAACACTAGCACTCTGGTTCTTTGCCAGGAACCATATGGATTTCAACTCCATGCATAAAAAATTGTTCCTGAAAATATCAGGAGGCATTTTGAGAACATTAGACTGGGTTATTCAAAAAAAAGGCGGCTATAATAAAGTTCTCCAGCATGCGCATCAAAAAACTCCCAACTCTTAGAGGCTCTGGTTGGACCTGCTAGCTACATTAAGGAAGTTCACAACTCCTGAAAGCTGTGTAGACTTGCCACCTGAAATTATCCAAGGTAAGTAGAGTACTGCTGAAGTATGGCTGCAGGAAAATACCTCTATTGCTTCGTGAACGGCAAGTGGCTCGACACTCGCCACAGGATTTTTTTGCTATTGGAATTTGTGTGCCTCTGCCATGGAAAAAGGTATCCAGTGACTTCGGACCCAGAACTTCTAATATTCAGGTTTTTTGAATTTTGGGCAATTGTATTTGATGTAGACTCTGACAGAAGAGTTAGACCTGAAAATTTAAATTCCCATCACATTCTTGGTTTGCATGACAAGTCATAAAAAACACCCCCCCCCTTTGTGGAGTTACACAAGAGTGTACTTTTGAGTTAATCATGTTGTAGTAACAGTCCCCTTTTGCAACTTTATTAGGTTTTTTTAACAGATCTGTACACATTAGGGCGAATTTAAAGTGATAGAAAAAAAAACAAAGTTAAAAATCAAAGCTTCAGCCTTCGGTTAAAATTCCAATGTAAGCTTTGTGGATGTAGTTTGTCAGAAATGTTCAAATTGTACCATCCTCAACGATTGAAATGTCAATCTTTCTTAATAATGAACACAAGATTCTTAAAAAGGGACAAAATCAAAAGTGATTACAACTTCAAATTTGCAATCTCTGTTTAAATAACATCAAAAAGTAGTACAAGTGCTTGATAATGCCATTGTGGGAATGTACGGCACAGAATGTAAGTTTGGTTAAATCCAACAAAAATCGCATGTGAATGGAATTATGCCTATTTGTTCATGAAACTACATAGTATCACATTTTAGATGAAACAAAAACCAAGTTATTTGGATGATTTTTTATTTTACAATGTTCAAAATTTGTTCTGACATAATTACGGAAACTGTCCTTTATTGTAGCACGCCATGGGGGAATTTTTACCAAATTGTGTGGTAAAATTTCATATCAAATGACATCCATGAACTTCAATTGACCATAATGACTCCAAATTTGCAATGATACCATACTTAAAGTATTTTAAGGACAATCAACTGTTCCAGGCTTTAATTTGATTGCCCACATATGATAGGTTCTAAGAATTCCATTTGACATAATTAAGCAAATGCAAAAAATGGGGGGGGGCATATAGACGTCATTAATGAGGTCCGATTTTGGGCACCCCTTCTAAGTTTGCCGTTGTGCACCCCACGAATGTCTGGGCCAAGTTTCATGCTTTGGTTCCAGAATTGCACGATGCTTATGTTACTAAACACTATTCCACCTGAAGTGAATAAGCGAATACACCGTCTTTATTGTATAAGATGATGATTTAATACTTTCTGTCGTTGCACGACAGAAAGTCAAAAGCACGGTGTTCTATGGTGAAATTTACGATAGTAGCAAGTTCAAACAAGTTTTGCGGTTGTTATTGTACTTGTTGTCATAACCTTAGCACCGTTTTTGGTTAGGTGGTTAACCTCGATCCAGTGCAATTTGAGAGAAATTGTATATCAAAAAATCCCCTCATGTCACTTTAAGTCTAAATGGAAACTATGTGGGTCACCAAGCTATTTTACTTTGGTTTCTGGCCAAATTGAAAGCGACCTTTGTCCTGTGTGGGTGACCTTGCCCTCGACTTGTGCGTACTCAGTTAGCGGTCTTTTGACCAAATGATTGTGGTTGATAGGGTTATTGTTACGTACAAATTGACCCTCTAGTAACTTTTGATTTCTGGGTCACCCTGCTGAAACCGAATTGCCAACTCAGCTCCATGGCGAAGTGCGTCAAAACGATTAGTCGGACAGACAGATCTTATTTAGTAGTACTAGTACATTTCTCCCGTGTGTGACCTTTTACCTATGCGCGTAACCATCGATGTCAGATCTCTTTTTCAGTGGCCGTAACAGGGGCAGGGGGGCAGGCCCCCCCTGACGACTTTTGGCCGGGAAAAAATTTGCAAAAAGAAATGCTAAATTCAGCCGTTTTGGTTTTAGCCTCTGACCGGGCTGGGAAATAAAAAAATGGCCTTGTGACCCCCCTGAGAGGGAAAATTCCCAAGACTGGGAAAGTGCCCCCTCAGAGCGGGCAGGCCCGTTACGCCACGTCATTTTTATAGTATAGATATATTGGCAATTGCACACTTCTTAATAAAAGTGGATATGTACGTGAATGACAGTGGTATATGTCATTCCTTTTGGAATCAGCAAGATACTCATATTAAAGGTCATAAATAACTTGTATGTATATTTCATTATTTTATATTATCTTGGGTACTCTCAAAGGGGGGGGGGGTATGGGGTCTGAATATGATAAAAAAATTGTTTCTAGATATTCAGAAAATGAGGTGGGTATGGCAATGGTAAAGTGTGTAGATTTTTTGGTTGTAATTACAAATATTTATTCGATTCGCAATAGGAAAATTCGGTTCCCTAGATATTGCTGATCAAAGTGATATAAGTGTACGTGAAATTGTGAAATGACTCATTCCATATTTTATCATTGTGAACATTTCACGGGTTAATTAAGATATTTTAAACGATATTATTTATGAACTATTTAAATGTTTTATTTTTTTTATTTTTTTTATTGATATTATTATGATTATGGTTATGATTATGATTAAAGTAATTAAATGTCACTGGTGTTAAAAAAAAAAAATGATTTTGTGTATTTTATTGTTTCATCACCCTGTGATATTTCAGAAAGTTATTTTAAAAATTAATTACAAGACAATGGATGCACCTATTTCAATGATTCTTTCATTAACAATTATGATAATTCAGTATAAAATAAAATCGTAAAAAATAATTGCATATTTCACATCAAAAGCGACCCCAATTTTGCCTAATGTTTCGAGGTCTATAACTCGTTTCGTTAAAATAAGCAAACATCCAAAACGAAAACGAACTTAACTAGATAACACTACATGCTATAAACATGAAATTTGGCACACATATTAAGCAATTATAGGGCTAATTTAACCATGAAGGCCGATTTTCAAAATTGTGTTCCAAATTCAAATTATGCCATGAAATTATGCAATTGGTCCATTGCCGGTTGCCATGGCAACAGTATTAAAAATTCGACTTCATGGTTCACTGCGTATTTACCCCTGCACGTGTCACCCAAGTTTCGTCCCAGTACCATGTTTAGTTATTTAGTTACATCCGTTCTAGTGTTTAGCCAATCAGAGGCCTTACGTGGTTACCATGACAACCAGAGAAGAAATTTACATGGATTTTAAAACTTTGCGACATGGGCTACAATATGATGTGTAACATGTATATACCACTATTTAGGAAAATTAAGAAAAATCATTTCAAATTCACTGCTTCAGACCCCATACTCCCCCCTCAAGTCAGTTTTAGCCACAGTCACTATTTTTAGATTTTTGTTTATTTTTAATGCTAGAGGGTTTTATATCTGTATTTTAGTCCGTGGATGCTATATTGTGTAAAACTAAATTTTTGAAACATGGACATGTAGTAAATCTTAATTAAGATGTTTGTAATCTATTTCAATACTTTTGTTTGTTTGTAACAATTCCCTCTTTTAAACATACCATATATTATGTTGTGCCTACTTTAGTATATCAATTGTATAGTATAAAGTTTGATCTAAGTATTCATTCGGTAATTGTAAGATATGGTTAATGGTTTTGTCACATATGCTAAACTTATCAATTTTTATGTATTGATGTGGTTTAATCTTATTGTAGTTTGTTGTATTTAATTATATGTTAATATTATTATAATTTTGATGTGTTTTGATGTATTTTTATATGTGACCCCTTGGAAGAACAGAGGATATCTTATAACATCCACTGAATGAGTAACCCAGGCAAAAGAAATAAAACAAACAAACAAACAAGTAACGAATGTTCTAAGTTTGTATATGAATTGAAATACGCGTGGGTGAACATTTTTGAAATAAATTTGAAAAATTTAAGTCTTTGGGTGACAGAAGTAAAATTTAAGAAAATAATAGGAAGTCTTTGGGTGACAATGTTGCTGAAAGAGGGAGTTTTACATTTTTGGGAAGAGCTTCTAAGATTTTTTTTAAAGGGATTTATAATATATAAAACCAATTGTTAGTGATCACGTTGGTACGAGTGCCGAATCCTGTAATATACTTTACTCCCGTCCGGCCATGCAAAATATCCGTTTGCTTCTTCCAGTTCTGCTGTGAGTCTGCAGTGGTCCATCTTGTGGTGGGGTAAGTAATGCCAGTGAAAGCGTATTTAGCGTTGATTGTTAAGGTGTAGTATGTTGTATTTGTTCATTGGTCCATTTTATCCTTTAAATCGTAAATAAAGAGGGATTGAAGCCCTATTCACTCTATGTTCCCTTATTTACTTCTGTATGGCCTCGGCTAAGGGGTCCCAAAAAAAATTACCTAAGTCAACTTGCAAAACCTCCCCAAATGTCATCTTACTAATCCCTTCCCAGCACCTTTACATGATTTTTTCCCCTTGACTCGCCTTTCTTTTTAAAGGATTTTTTTACGAACAACAGCCTGGTGGTGGCTCAGGATAACTTTTTTTTCGAAATTGACCACCCCTGCACCATAGAGTACTGCCAATCGTGTACCACACATTTTTCAATGGGAATGAATTTGGCCATGAAACGAGTGTTAGACGAGTTTGGGTTTTTAGTCCGTATTGCATGGTACACGATTTGTCACTCCACAACCTCTCTATGGTATAGTCCCAGCACCACGGGCGAGTGGGGCCCAACTTGTGTAAAACGTATTTGTATGGAGTGTGAACTGCGAACTATGATGAGATGCGATTTTTTCCGTATTTAAATATGTGTTTACACAATTTGGACTCGACGAACCAGTAAGAACGCACATCACTGACCTCCTACACATGGATAGCGGACTGAGTAAAATAGTCGCCGATTGAAAACAACAGGAAGTTGCGTTTTCGCCTTAACACTATGGCGGATATTTCCACACAGATGTTCGATTGTTTATACAAAATTCCCTTTAAACTTGGAATAAAAAACACAATAAGGAAGCACATTGTGCAGGGCAAAATGTAAACTTCCCTTTGGTATTCAATCTGCGGCGTATTCAAAACAGGTGCGCCAGCACGCTATCCATACCTCTAGCCCTTTTCTTTTCAGCAATTATTCAATTTTTTGCATTCCTTTTTCACTTTGCATTATAGTTTACGAAAGCGGGTCAGAGACCGTTATTTAAACCTATGAATATTCTTCACACCGTTATTTTTCCGAAAGTGGTCGCTGGACACTTCCGGAGAAACTAACGGCTGAGAATATTCATAGTTAAACAAGAAAAGGACAATTGGAACAAAGGAGAATTCAGAAAACTCGGCCTTAGGTGGTACACATGAAAGAAATAAACAATAGTGAAAAAAAAATCACTATAAAGCTTATTGTGAACACAGATTGCCATCTACTTGTTAGCTGTCGATTACGATTAGCCAAAGTAGTGATTCTAGTTATGCAAATTTCTTATTCATTATTTTAAAGCGACAATCGAAACATTTTGCTCCTTTATGAAAGAACAGGTGACCCAATACAAAAGCTTATTGTGATTGTCGGCTTACCATCTGCTGGTTATATATACATGTACTGTATATGGACAACGGATCCGCCAAGACAGTGATTCAAAGTTATGGAAATCTTCATGTGACTCAATACAAAAACTTATTGTGATTGTCAGATTACCATCTGCTGGTTAGCTAATACATGTATAGCTGCGTCCACACGTGTAGTTATTACCGGTGTAAAAGGTGATATGGTCCGGCAGGAACCACAGTCCGGGCTACATAGACGACAGCGGAATAAAGCGTGAAACTAATGTTGCGTAAAGAGTCAATTGCAGCGATTGCCCTATTGTTCACCATATTGCCGGACTGTGAGACCGGCGGACCATATCTCCTGCGACACCGGTATTAACTATGTCCGATGGAATTAAAAAAAAAATCCGCTAATCCCCCTCACGCCTATTGTACCCTATTGTAATCATCTCCACATGCGGTCGGACATAAGTCACTTATTACCGGACCTACATTGGTCGGTTTTTGTGTCGGGTATAAATTTGCAGTGCGAACGCGCATCGGGTTTAACTCTATCGGACTTAACTAGGCTTAAATCCGACGATTTAATGCCGAAGAAGAGCATGGTTAAGTCCGGTCATAAAGTTATGACCGATACTAGTAAAGTAAGTGTGGACGTTCTATCGGAACTAACGGTGGCATTTTCGTTTTTTTCTGAAGTAAGCACGGAAAGCAGTGGCGTTACTCGGGGTGGGCGAAGTGGGCGACTCAGGCACCCTTGGGGGAAAATGGGGAGAAATTTTTGAAGGCAAGGGAGAAAAAAAGGGGGGCAAGGAAAAGGGAGGAAAGAGTAAACAGAAGAGGAGAGCCAGGGAGAAGCCGGTATTTTGATGTTTTGATTTACAGCATGCAGAGGCAGACATCGTCTCATTTTGCGACTCAAAGAAATGAGTCAGCCGGCGAGCGAAGCGAGTACATTAAACGTTTCCCAAATCCTACATTTATTGTTTCCAAAATCCTGGATACGCCACTGATTTGCCAGTCCACTGCAAGGGAGAAATCTTCAGGTCCTTGCCCACACTTGACAAGAGGTCTAGTTACGCGTACAACCAAAACAGGCTTCTTCTTACCTCGTCCTATTCGAGCAAGATTAAGCCTGATCGGTTTAGGGTTAGCATTAAGGTGAAGATTTAATTTTCAGATTTTTGTGTTGAAATCACTTTAAGGATTATCCCTAATATCTCAAGTTACTTGGACCTTTGGCTCAGGCCATTTTGTAACGGAGGTGTTAAAACAACATCACAGACGGACTTTTTTCACTATAATTAATTTGGTATAAGTTTTTTACTTTCAAACTTTCTAAGATTTTGTCTAATATTATAGCTTGAACATTTTTCTAAGGAAACCCAAAAATATTAGAAAATATTTGTACAGAAATAGTTCTATCACACGGTTGTTAACATTTTGATGCAAAATTGTCCATACGTGATGACAAAAAGAATGTACAAAATGGTTTTATTCCTCAACAGGTCAGAAATTAGAAAAAAAAAACACTGAGCTATCTCACTTTATATTGATCTGCACTACGTGTGAATGAAAGTTTAAACTTAAAATCAAATATATCTTCTCCAAAATTGAAATTGAAATCATGACGGACGGACACTTTTTCATCACGGACGGACATTGCATTACTTTTGTATTGGTTGTCACAGAAAGTATGCATTTTCTCCAAAATGAATTGATTTTGCCATTAATTACCATTTAAATGGTCATTGTGAGAGTTTTTTCGATGGTGTATAGGTTCCTGTGCATGAATAAAACAGATTTCAATAAGTAACGACGTTTTCACATGTTTCTTTCAATTTTAATCATTATTCTAACCTTCTTTGGGTGAAAGTTTATAACTCCGATGCCAGTTGCCACGGACCACTTACGGTCAGCTAGTACCGGTAATAAGCTTATCGGACTTAAAGTTATGTCGGATCTAAGCGCTAATACCGTTAAATGCGCGTCCACACTACCAAATTTAAGTCCGATACTAATACTGACAGAATTTAGATCCGATCAGTGCACGTCCACACGGCCACTTTAAGTCCGACGCTAATACCGACCAGAGTTAGAACCGGTATTAAGTGACTTAAGTCCGACCGTGTGGAGACGACTTATATCGTCAACGAATCGGCCAAGATAGCGATTCATAGTCATGAAAATCTTCAGGTGACTCAATACAAAAGCTTATTGTGATTGTCAGATTACCATATTCTGTTTAGCTAAATACATGTATATCGACAACGAATCGGCCAAGCTAGTGATTTAAAGTCATGGTAATCTTCAAAAGGACAATTTAAACATGTTGCTTTTACTTTAAAATGATATCAATTGCTACCCGTAACGCTAGATCACTAAATACGGAATTTAAAAATAAAATTGAGGGAGAAACGTATAAAAAGAGAAGAGAATGTCTGCCTTTGTTTTATTTATGCGCAATCGAGTGCTAGTGATAGCCGTAAGACATAGCCTATTTAAGAATTGCCTATTAGCTAAAACTTCTTAAGCACTAACCTGCGTAACAAGCATTCGGTAGTGCACCGCGGATAACTCTGTATCAAGATCTTTAATTCGTGGTGTCAGAATCCGGGGTCAGATATACGTGTGCAAGAGTTATTTGAACTGAATCTACTTAAATATCCAAACCTGCCTACTAAATAACCATTAGACACGACTTAACCAGTAAATAGGATAATCTTCTCAACAGATGGGACCATTTCTAAATCAGGTCAGGCTTAATTTCCTCGACAATGAGATTATCTCGCCAGAAGAGTAAACATATTATCGACTAGACCTTGGTGTTAGGCTCATGCACAAGTGAACATAACAGCTCAATTGGTGTTTTAATTAAGAAAAAACGTAACGCTGCTTCAAAATAGTAAACAAAACGAAATATATTCTCAATTGTACTGAATAATTATATAAAATCAATTTAGTTCTTGTCACGACGTGTATGTAAGATAAAGAATTCAAAAACACACCGTTATGAAAAATAATGGTGTTTTGATAAGGTCTGGCTTGCCTGTTAGACTCCGACCTAGCGGCTCGCCTAAAGGCTCGTCGCTATAGTCGGAGTCTAACAGGCTCACCAGACCTTATCAAACACCATTATTTTTCATAACGGTGTGCTCCTCATCCTTTATCTATTACGTAGAGGTCAGTTGACACGCGGCGTGTAGACTCTAAACCCCACCGCGGGGGGGGGGGGGGGGGGACTCAATTTTTTCAGGTAGGGATGTGCGGCCCCGATTTCCGAACTTGGGGGCTAGTGGACTGATTTTGTCTCCGAAAGTAAGGGCTTAGGAACTGAAATTTTGAGAAATTTGCAGGCTAGAGCTGAAATTTGGCTAAAATTCAGCTTCTGAGGCACAAATTTTCTGAAAAGGGAACCTAAAGAACTGAATTATGCTTCGACTGGGGGTCTTGGGAACTGCTTGAGAGACACGAAATGGGGGTCTTAAGGGCCGCACATACCATCTTTCCTCTTCCTATGTCAGTGCCCCCGGGCTCTAAACATGTTTACAAGCAGATTTTAGACCGAACCTTCAACAATTATGGGAGTCCTTGAATCAAAGTTTCTTAACTATTCCGTAAAGGTTCTGTCAAACTGAAAAATGATTTTCATAGAACCCAAGGGGTTTCTAGAGAATAAAGAACCATCTTTGGGTCTGGAAAGCACTATATATAACTGTTTACAATAGGTTATCAATATGTGTCTCTGTGTGTGTCTATGTGGTTCTGTGGTTGTAATAAAAATTCCTTTAAATGGAATTGCACGTTAAATGCATGAATGAATCATGTTTTTTTTTAATTTATTGAGTTGGTCTTATTGAATTATTGAAAAGATAAAACACAAGAGAAGAAACAATCAGGAGTGGTCTTTGAAATCCACTGAGAAGGTACGTAACCTTTATAAAACATACCTGTGTTATTTAACAAAATGAAAAGAAAGCCTCAGTGCTTGATTTAGATGACCTGAAAGGTACGGTACACTCCTAGGTTCTATATTGTTTGAAAAAAAAAAACCGTTTTGCAAAGTGCATCCAAAAGTTTTAAAAAAATCAAGAAAGTCCTAAAATAAATGCATTTGCCCCTGGTGAAGAATAGTCTATTCCATCCTTACTTTTATGCAAATTTTTGGCGTCCCTAGTTACAATAATTGTTGGGCCAGTCCGGTGTGTGCTTTTTCTTGGGGTTTTAGCAAATGACAAGGCTCGTTCAGGTAGGGTCATCTTTCTAAACTCGTTTTTCCTGTCACATTGCAATCTGCCTTCCAAGGAGTAGGTTCAAAAAATTTCCCACCCTTCACTCCTTGAGGGTTAACTCAGGCTTGCTGTGTTTTTTCTATTTTTTTTCATTTTTAGCAGACATATTTTACCATTTAATAAATGTTATTTTTGTGTTAAATGTGGAGAACGGACACTTACTTATGGTGCCGTGTGTGTATATTTGCTATAATTGGAATTTATTTCGGTCTAAACAGATACAGGGAGTAAATAACCTAAATTTAGTAGCATTTTATGGGTATGTTATTTAAAACAACAGTTCGTTACTGGTTATTCCCCTAGGTACCTTACCTCTCGGAATGTAGCTGCGGCATTTTGCCCAACTTCTAACCTAAATTTAATACTTTCCATTTCAGATGAACGAACTGCAATGCTCCTGGTACAAGCATGTCAGAGAAACGTACATGTTTAATATGCATAGCTAAATTTGCTGAACTTTATCACAGTTTTGCCGAGTTATTCCTCATCCAAATTTATGCTGGTCCTCCTTGGTACCTTACTTCGGAGAGTGCCAGGGTAGGTTTGTGTGTGGGTATCTTACTCCAAAAATTTATTGGCTGTAATTTAAGGGTAAATTACACATACCATTTTGGTTCGGTCCTTTAGGTACTTTACCTCAAAGAGAAGCGCGAGTATTTTACTCCAGATTCTGTTTAGGTCATTAGGTATTTTACTTAATGGGTGTAGCGTGAGTATCTTACTCAACATTTTGTTTCGGTCCTTACTTTATGGGTGTTCAAAGAGTAGTGCGAGTATCTTACTTCAGATTTTGTTTAGGTTATTAGGTATTTTACTTAAAGAGACACTGGCACATTTGAAAAATAGTGCGCCCTCAAGATTTTTCAAAATCGATATTTTTGCATGGTTGTAAAGCTTTTATATACAAAAGCCCTCACCCCGAAATGATTAAGACCAAATCAGCTTCCTTATGGGTAAACAGAACGATTTTATAATTTAACGTCGCCGGCGACTTTAAATTCAGCAGACGACGAAAATGGCGTTTAACACAAGAACACGCACGCCGTATGCATTTCCCATGCTATGCACATTGTTTGACCGGTCTATAACCTTTGTGGTTTTAATATCAGTGAGTACGAGTCAAAATATTCATGTAATATACACATTTGTTGATTAAAGTTATGGAAAACTTAAAAATTGGCCTACAAATTGCTTGGATGTCTTTATCCTCATATCAATGTCCCTATCTGTTTTGGGGTATGTTATTTTTATGTGTAAAATATATCTCTGTTCTTCCAATGGCCTAAGACTATCATTTAAGAGCAAATTGAAGATATTTCATATTTTGTGAAAATGTGCCATGCCGCTGTAAATGGGGCAGCATGATTATCTTACTCAACATTTTGTTTCGGTCCTTAGGTATTTTACTTAATGGGTGCTCATTTTCAAAATTAATTGCTGTGAATATTTGAGATGAGGATTACAAGGTTTATGATCTCTAAAGCTAGCTTAAACTTATTTTCTAGTTGCCTTGTATGTTATAGCCAATGGTGAAATAAAGTGGTTTCCTACTCTTGGCAGACATGCTCCACACACCTCGTGTCTTGTGTTTATTCTTCTATTGGGGGCAATTTCTAATTTCTAAATTATGAAGACAAATAACACGTGGCACTTAACAGATTGACCCATTTTCTAAAAACACCCTTTGCAATCATTGTGGTTCAGTATTCCAATTTCAAGAGATTGGCAAAGGAATTTAAAGGAATGAGCAGCGATTTCCTGATCTGACACATCGAAAAAATCATCAAAATTCGGGTTTGGGTACTTTTGTTACTGGTATGGATGTGGTAACATAACCTGCAAGTGGTTGGCTTGTAATCCGTGTATTAAAGACAAGGCAGTACTTTTCACATGATTTTGTAATTTCTATACGTGCGTATCAAACTTCCCACTTGGAATAAAAAAAAAAAACTTTTCCTTGAATATCCCAAATTTATGAGCGTAATATTGTGCACCATGACCTGTACACTTTGACCTCAAACACGAATACTATTGATATTTGTTTATTATGGTTATTAAACCACAATCAGCTATTAGTGTAGATTTGAGACGCCATCACTGTATGTGTAGTTTGGGAGGCAAGGATCTTGAAACTCAAATAAATATTTTGCCCGGGCTGCTCTAAAAGTTTGGTGACTAGATTCAAGTAGGGGAACATCTTGGGCCTCAGAAAACTGATGTTGGATTATTTTTTACGATTGGGAAAAAATATAAATCCAAGATGGCGTCCAAAATGGCGGCCGATTTGACTAACGAACCGATTTCAGCCGTAACTTTCGATTGCAATTTTCAACTGGAACGCAATTTTGTATCTGAAAGAAATTAATTATTTTATACGCTGATCTCATAAATATTGTAAGATGAAATAATTTTTCAGATATAAATTTGAGGAAAAATCCCATTTGTTTTTGCAGTTTCCTTTGGCGAAAAAAATAAAAATAATGCATGGGCGCCACGATTTAATTTTTCCGACCTCGGGCACATTAGTCGCCTATAAATGATACCCGTATAACCCTTTAGTTATTGTTCAGTTGTTTAATATTGTGCACTAAAATTATATGTTTATCTAGTCATTATATCAGTTGGGGCCAAAACCCGCCTGAATCATATCCTACCTTTTTTGGATGCAACAGGTTTCATTTTTTTTTATTTTTACCTGATGTGTGGCTCTGGAAATGACCAATTTTGCAAACTTTTGAAATTTCCTTAAATTGTGATGCCATACAAGTTATGTGGACATCAATAGCAACGGAGGACCAAGCTATCAATTGAGTACCAACCTCGAAACACCTATTTGCTTTATAATAATGAATCATGAGGTCTCGGGTGTTTAACCACCTCACCCCTTAGTAACCGTGTTGCAAAATAAAATTGGTAAACATATTGGTAATTTGGATTTTCTTTGGGGTTTTAAAGACACTATCAGTGATTTGAAAAATATTTGATTGCAGAAAATCTTCAAATTGAATGATAAGTCTGTAGAATTCCTCAATAAGGTACCTTTTCCACTGTAGAATTGACAGCAAGGAAGAAAAACGGCAGTGTTCTACAGATAACATTCTCCATTCATTACTGTGTTTGTAGTAAGTGTCCGAACGGACCAGTAATGACCTAAAAGCTCTGATTCTGTCTGTCCTTATTAGGTTGCTTCTTTCTGGTCTTATCATTTGCAGGTGTTAGGATACCTGTACTTTTACATACATGCAAAAATCGATTTTTGATGTTTTTTCGATATGCTGATTACAAAATCACTGATAGTGTATTTAACTTGGATCTTTCGCAAACAAAATAAGTACTAATACAAATCCTTTTAAAAAAAACCGATCGCCTCTCGGAACAAATTGATTTTTCTTTGGGAAGTTGTTGTGTACAAGCGTTTGCCCTCTAAAATTGTTTAGATTTATATTACCTTTTACTATGCGTAGATTACCATTTAACTGTTGATCGTTTTCAATTTGATATATTTTTTAAGCGTGTACATTACTTTAACAGATGGAACTATAATATGTCATTTCTAAATTTAAGAAAACGATAAAAATAGGATGGTTGTTATAAAGTTTATAACCACTTTTTTTTCCCCTCCAAAACCTTTTGGCTTATAACATTCCATTTACTTTTAAATATTTTCCTGATGCTCAATTTTTGAACAGTTTCTCACCATATTTATTGTGTCGTTGGCAAACATGCATCTATCATTTATTTATTTTTATATAACATGCACCTAAAATGTGGGTGTTCCTTTAACGTATTTACACCTGAAAATGTATGTTTTTGTCTGCAAATGATTTAAAACATAATGGGCGACTTCTTCAATATATTAATTTAAGGAGCCACTTTGTAAGATATTGTAATTTTCCGAATTTCCGTTTTGGTCAGAGGTCAGTCTGGGCGCTATATTTTTACAACGAACGATATGCAAGAGTTAAAGTTTTCCCATAACTATCTTATGGAAGTCGTTTGTAGTAACAAATTTGTACTGTTGTAGCATAACAACATGCAATAGACAATCTTCATCATTGTCGTCGTCGTCGTCGTCGTCGTCGTCATCTTCGTCGTCGTCATCTTCGTCTTCGTCATCGTCATCTTCATCGCCATCATCACATCATCACCATCATCACCAGCATCAACCTCATTCATCCATCATCACCAGCATCATCATCATCAGCCATTAGCAATCATCATCAGCATCCAGTAGCATCATCATCATCATCCATAGCATCATCATCAAGCATCCCAGTAGCACCAGCATTATCATCATCCAGTAGCATCATCATCATCCAGTACATCATCATCATCATCCTCATCCAGTAGCATCATCATCAATCATCAATCATCCTCCATTAGCAATTCATCCATCTAGTACAACATCAATCCATCATCCAGTAGCATCATTCCCATATTAGTGCTCATAACCTCTCCAGTAGCATCATCATCAATCACTCCATAGCATCATCAATCAAACCTCAATCAATCAACAGTGAGCAATCATGTCGTCGTCAACTACTCGATGTGTTCCTATTTCATCATCGTTATTTTCCACCATCATCACCGCCATCGTTATTCTTATCAATCGGGGCATCAATCGGACCAAAACAACCTCAACAATTATTAAATATAAAAACCCGTAGCTATAGTAATCTCACATAACCAACATAAATCAACGGGTTTCATCCAGTCGAATACGTATTCGACTCCTTAGAACACCGCAAATCACACATTGGTTTTTGACCAAACTGTCCGAATCACTTTCCGTGTCAATTTTGAATAAGATAACATTGTTTCTTGGTAGGTTAATACTGTCCTCAGTTAGTAACCATTCATGTCTTTAACATACACGACACTTAAAATAAGCCATATTCCTTTTATGTCTCTTTAATAATTACACGTCACTCATAAGTAACTCAAACTTCAAAACAAACGAGGCCTTTCTTTCTCTCCTCAGATAGCATTATGCTGATTCGGACGTATGCCGAACCCACGACGATATGTTGCCCGGCGAACAGCCGATATGGGTCACATTTTCACGACTTAGTATAACAATGGGTCATTTATCCCACCATGCTACTATAAAAGATGGTCACTTTTGAAGGTATTGCTATATAAATCGGTCCATTTTTCAATTTTGGATCGAATTGTGTACTATGAAAATGGGTCGATTTGTCAGATTTCGATAAAAATATCGTCGAAATTTCGGAACCACTATAGAAATGGGTCGAGTTCCCCCCCCCCCCCCCATAGGAATTTGTGGCACCACTATTATTTTGTTATTTATTATGTTTTTTGGACATTTGTCGAAAGACCAAAAATGGAAAAGCACAGAAGTCCTGAGGAATGAAAATTGTAGAGAGCGACGTAAAGAAGGAGAAAAAATCAATGTAATACATTGTTTTCCATTGATACCTACTAAGTACATGAAAATTGCTCTACATGACATCATAACTAAAGAAACCTTCAAATGCCGGATGATTAACACGTTCGCTCCTAAAAATTAACAACTTTTTTTGATTTCAAGCCATACAACGCCGGATACAACGATTGTTTGATAGCTATTCTACCCCAATCTAAGGTGTTATGTTAATATATTTGGCTGCAGAAATCATGGTCCTACAATTAGAAAAGTGTTGAAAAGTAAAAACACAAAACATGCTCGATATGACAGTCAAACAGTTTCATCGCATTAATTTAATCTTGAAACTAATACCAGCTAAAGAAAGATAAACAAACTTGATTATTACCAGAAGTTGATTTAGTTTAATTTGCAGAAATAACACTTCATATTAGTCTGGATTTAAACATTAATCCTTCTCTTGTTATTTAAACCATCAATACGCTAAAACTAGAATAAGATACCAATTTAAACGAGAGTGATTCAAATGGCTTCCTCAAATAAAGCTATTTACATTTAAAAGATAATTATTTGCATGCATGTTATTTGTTATCTGTAAAATGTTAAAACCCTCAAATTAATAACTACTAAAGGCCGTATGAATTAGAGCATTAATAACAGACGATGGTGGCCAAGCCTCATTCAATATAGCAACTCATCAAAATGAATCAAATGGATTACAGCAAAACAGACACAAACCACAAACCGATTTGGGTCCTTTGATGTGAGCCAATCATGGGTGTTACCATGGTCCGTATACGACCTCCTCCTCCTCCAATGCAACCGTGTAAACATCTCCAAATTTTTGAAAAATTGGGGGCGCCCTTCAAA
This sequence comes from Ophioderma brevispina, assembly GCA_023653785.1. Lineage (NCBI taxonomy): Eukaryota > Metazoa > Echinodermata > Ophiuroidea > Amphilepidida > Ophiodermatidae > Ophioderma > Ophioderma brevispina. The sequence continues at coordinate 31,728 of JAMKCH010001823.1, forward strand.
AAATGTGCTAATATTGCTTTAAGCCAATGATGACGTCTAAATTTAGGATTTCTTGGCCACCACCGCCTGAATAATAACACATTTTAAAGAACGCCCCCAAATTTCAATTTTTGGAGATTTTTGCACAGTTGTGTTGGTAGTTGTCAAGTAAATTCTACCTGTAAGCGGTATTGCTAAAAATTACTTTTGTCATACAAAGGTGGATTTTTTAATTAGAAGCTGCAGGGATCACTGACTCTAATATAACGGCACCAAATTTCTATCCACCCTATAAGAAAGATTAACCCTCGTCTACCGAAGGGGGGGGGGGTGGTTACCACCCCCCCTTCAGGTTTTTTCCCCGGCTTGCTAAAGTGATGGATAGGGAGAGAAGTACCAACATGCCTAACACAACACAGGAACATCACAGACACTTGATGATTTGGGTACCAATAGATAGCTATGGTCCTCCTCTTTCCATTGATACCAAAATGAGTACCAACATGCCTAGCATTACGTCACAATGACGTCATAAAGTTCGCATATCAGCAAAACTGCCATTTCAATAGACACACACAGTGAAAAATTCAATTTTTCGCCAAAAAGGTTAGGAAAGTCAGATTTTCATGCGGTTTTTGACTCTACTTGATGGGAAATGAGCAGATTTATATAATGACAGCATTTTAGAGCTATAATAAGGTGTTTGAGTCGCTAAAATTGCGAAATATCAATTTTCCACCCTATATTCAGTATTTTCGTACTTTCCTCAACATATGACGTCATGCTGACGTCATAATGGGGATGTTAGTACTTATTTTGGTACCAATGGAAAGAAGAAACCCTAAGCTATCCATTGGTACCAAATTTACAGGAATCGGGTGTTCAGTAACGAAAATCACAGGGGGGGGTGGTAACCACCCCCCCCCCTTCGGCAATTTTGTTACAAAAAATGGCTCAGGAAGACGAGGGTTAATAATAATAATAATATGATAATAGAGCCATCCCACCAAAATGACCATAACTTGAGTTATGAAAACCGACGGAACATCTAATGGAGGACTGTAGACAAAGCCAATAGGGTGGTGGTATACACGTACATTGCTCTATTTCATATTGACGGGACGTTTCCAGCGACTTTTGAAATAGAATCGAAAATATCCGATTCCAATTATTTTAATTACAAGAACTTTGGGCTTTAGACAATTAACAACGTAACTGTACAAAATATAATTTAACAAAATCCGTAAGCCGCCAATGGCGGTATGGACGGATTGGGTTTTTTTCCAAAAGGATATGTGCAGCTCTGGGGTGTTGAATAATATGGGTGTGCATTATTTCATAAGTGAGCTTCAAGTACCTCCAATACAGGAAGACTAAGTGGACTATTACATGGACCTGATCCTCATATGCATCGTTATACGCATCTACACATCTACATACAGACCTACACACGCGTGCCATACGGACCTATACTTAATACACAGTAGCCTATGGGAATAACTAGCTCATCTATAAAAACAAAGATATGACCAAACGTCGACCTTTTGTGAAATGTTGACCATTTTGTCGTTTCCCCACTCCCTTGACAGACCCAGGGGGACCCTGGGGAATGAATTACATTGGTAGTAGGGGCTTGTGCCATTCTACAATATACCTAAGTTTGGCTACTCTAGCTCATCTAGAAAAAAGATATGGCAAAATGTTGACCCTTTTGGGGGAAATGTTGACCTTTCTTGACATTTCCCCATCCCCCGTCAGACCCATGGGAGGACCCTGGGGGAATGAATTACATGGTTAGTAGGGGCTTGGGCCCTCCTACAATATACCTAAGTTTGGCTACTTTAGCTCATCTAGAAAAAAAGATATGGCAAAATGTTGACCTTTTGGGGAAATTTTGACCTTTCTTGACATTTCCCCATCCCCTGTCAGGCCCAGGGGAAGACCCTGGTGAAATTAATTACATGGTTAGTAGGGGTTTGTCCCCTCCTACAATATAAGTTTGGCTACTCTAGCTGATCTGGAAAAAAGTTACTCGCGCGCGCGTACGTACATACACACACACATCCATCCATCCAGACATTGCCATTTCATGAGCTGGATTTTGCTGCGCAATCCGTCCAAAAGTGGAGGCGATCCTAAAAATGTGCATTACAAGTTCAAACCTAATCTCTAATGAACCAATTTTATTTGGTGTCGCTACTTTCTCTTGACAGTTACAATGTTAATTGAAATTCAAACTGGCATGAATAACCTATAACTTGATGGGTATACTGTTTTCGATACAATCTGTACAATCTGTTGTTATGGATCCAAATTTGAGACTGATTCAGTATCTACAACACTTAAACTTTGTAGCGTTATAGTTTCTTTTATGTTCAAATTTTTAAAATTTTAAATTTTAGTAATATTTTCAGATGAGAGTTTCACAGCTGCTCATTCCGGTGCTCGTGGTTCCCGTCACCATGCTTCTCTAATCGTCTAATGTTCTTGTTGGCTGCAAATTTCCTGTAAAAAGATTGTAAAATGATCAGAATTTGTCAATATACTTCAAAGAGGCATTTTATGATCGTCAGCCTCCTCTCCGATTACCTAAAAATCATCTGAACTGTTAGCCTTGGATATTGTATGTGTGCCTAATATGACGCACAATCTTTAGAACAACTGCTCTCTAGAAAATACCAGTACTCAATTGAAAATACAGCTTACGCGTTGTATGATAGCGAGTCATTTAAAGGAGATCATCACGCTACGCTTCGCTTATTGTTCTCGCTGCGTTGATGGGAGCAGCCATGTTGCCAACAAATAAAGCAGGTGTGTGATGGAATGTTACAATTTTAGTAGATTATATAGTGTGTATCACAAAATGTCACTGAATTCTTCAAGTTTTTAAAAAGTGGGACTAAAAATGTCAACCGAAACGCTATAGACTGTATTCAATAGCCAGCCATGTTGGTGGACAAGATAGATGCATTCCAGTACTACAATACATTCACCTGTCAACAATCCCTGCGCAATCGCTAAACATGGATCGATTGACAGCTTAATGTATTGTAGTCCTGGAATGTATGCATCTTGTCCCCCACCAACATGTCTGGTGGCTGACGTCATATTGAATACGGTCTATTCAGCATGTAATGCTCGAGTAGAGCCATTCATATTAGAGTCCCTCAATCACTTGAAATTCCCCGCGTAAAATTAATTGAGACCTTGAATGCGTACTTTGGAATGACACTATTTGCTATCTGGCCAGCTGATCGGTGATGTGGGAAAGGTAGGACTTCAATTGGTTCTACTCTTCATTGGGATACTGTGGTAAAAATCTTCACATTCGAAGTGAGGAGGCCTACTCGTTATTTGTATTGAGGTTAATCTGTGAAGTAGTTATTTCTTTATTACAATATAATCACTGCAGATGTGCGTCGATTCAAAGGCATACAAAGCTATTAGACATGTTAGATACTGAAAAATAATTACTTTGTTTTGACAATCATCATGGGACAAACTATAGACATGACGTAGCAATGGCCGCGAGATGGCCGAAACGTCACTATGACCGTGAGATTGGCAACATGGATGCGCCCATCAGTTCCCGATTTCATTTTTGTCTTCTACTTAGCTAATTAATTTATTGTAATATCATCAATGTTGAGAATCGTTTCAACATAATTTATCACATATGTAAACTAAAAATTAGCACGTTATGTCCCTTTAAATGACTTTACAAGCACCGGCCCCTTTTCCCTGCATGTTTAAAAGGACGGTTGCTATTGGTTACATGCCTTGACAAATACCATCGAATTACTCAAATGACCATCATTTGAGCCAAACGTTTGAACTTGCAGAATGAATATAAGGTAAGTTTAATCGTTATTTTTTCATTTATTTAAATTATATGTTTGTTTTTTAGAATTTCCGAGAAGCTCCATATTGTTTTGATTTTTGTTCCAGACAAATCCGTATGTTGGCATTGTTAAGGACCTCTCGAATTGGTAGCTAAGGACGCTAGTCAACCATCCACGATTGCTATTGCTTACATGCCTTGACAAATATCATCGATTTGCTCAAATGTCCAATCATTTGAGCCAAACGTTTGATTTTGCAGAATTAATATAAGGTAAGTTTAATGGTTATTTTTTTCATTTTTTAAAATTATAACGTATATTTTTTTTTGAATTTCCGAGAAGCTCCATATTATTTTGATTTTTGTTCCAAACAAATCCGTATGTTGGCATTGTTAAGGACCTCTCGAATTGGTAGCTAAGGACGCTAGTCAACCATCTACGAAATCATGACCATGCCACTGTGGTAAGTTGGGGTACATTAAAACATTACCGCAAGCAATAATTAAGATGGCCGCTCAACTGTGGTTTAATCACAATATGCAAAATGAGTTCAGTGATATACATCCGGAATATTCATAACCTGTCCAAAAAGTATACAGCACATGATCTCAATATATTCTATCTCTGTGCCACGTCAGAAGTTCATAGACTAATCGGTTTAGTCTCTGGAGTGGATTAATGAATTTTTGATATTGTTATGGGGTACAATCCCCGGCCATGTGGAGACTAGACCTTTGTTGCCATTATAAAACATATTGTGTGCATGGTAAAAAGTGACTGTACAGAATCGGCGTACTGGAAACTGATGCATTCAGTTCTACAGTGGTCTGTTAATGAAAGAAGGGCTTATGCCATGGTTGGCTGGGATGTCAAATCCGTTTTGCGCTAAACTGTTAATACACATTCTAATTTGTTTTATCCCAGAATGACCTTGAACCATTTTAGGCCTACTGTGTTAAAAGTATTTGTCCTTGGAAACAGTAGGTCGATATCACGAAGAAATCAAATAATTTTGTAAATACTCCTGTGTAAGGTACGTAGCGGATTCGGTTCCAAGTCAGCTAGTAGTATGCTCACGAAATCATTGCACCTCAAAGCACACAAACATCCTACACACACAACGACAATATCGTAATTGTAAATGCGCACGAAAGCCGACATGTCAGCGCCCTCTGCATGGTGCATTGCACTAAGAAAGTGCTATCAATCCAGCTTATTGTGACATCCTTGGTTTTCTGTTATACACCCCTTCTAGGCCATGGGATCAAAGAGAGAAAACTGCTTGGAAACAGACTTTGATTACGCATATCGGCGAAGTAACTGATTTCTGCACATATTATTATTTTAATAATAATCTGTGCAAAAATCAGTAATATTTAAAAATATTATACCTTTCAATACTACCGAATATGTTAAGTCCAAAAGTGATTGAAAATGAATAAAATGTTATCACAATTATTTCCCTAAATATCAGTGACCAGTAGATGTATATCATGTTGCATTGACTCCATTGACCGTTGGCTCTTTTAAATCATCCCGGTATGTAGAGGAAAATCACTTCAGAATCCCTATTTATCTAGCAGAGCGTACAAGCCATGGTTATCACCCATGAAGTTGAAAATATATCAGATGCTATCACCCATCCAGATTAGATGAGCTGTTTTTTCATGACGTAAAGCAAATGGATACTTGTTATGAATAAATCGAATAAAATAAACCTGGGATTCTACTGTGCGTTCAATTATTTCATTAACCTTGACCTTATATTTCATGCATTATTGAAACGAAAACAAAGGTGACCAAAAAAACAATGAAAGAAAAAGTTGTTTGCCAGACTTTGACCTAACATCTTGTGCAGAACTCAACCCTACTTGCCGCGTTAACCCCATTTCTATGCATTTAATTGCGTTCTTGCACCTAGGGCGCTGGCTTTTCTTCTTTTGTTTTCATCTAAAAAACATGGCACATAAGTAATGGATCTTGATTCTGCACCAATGTGTTAGGTCACAGCCTACCAAGCGAACATTGGTCATGACTTTTGTGAACTTCGTTCCTTTTTTTACTAAATATTGCGAATATCGGTCAAAGTTGATTGCTCAGTAGAACTCAAAGTTTGATTTATTCGTGAAGGAGATCGATTCAAATCTCACTGGGCGGCGATCTTCTTATTTGTCCAAATACAGTGGTTCTCAAATATGATGCAGCAGAGATGGGTACAACGTTCTGGCTGTCTTCAGCGGGGATTTAAGGACCGGGGCCCTGTCCGGCAGGCATTAGGTTGGGCCCTTTGGCTCGCGACAAGCAACGAAATGTAGCGCTAGGGGCTGGGGGTGTTGAGGGGGATGTGCCCCTCAAAAGTGAGAAAGAAATTTTGAAAATTGGTGTAAAGTCTACTCAGGATTTTCGAAATATATATTTTTGTGTAGCAATTAAAACTAGTCAAACTAGAACTAAAGATACTCACCTTAAAAATGCTTAATTCCAAGGTAGAGATTAATCGGATTTTTTCGTTTAATTCAGTTATACATTTATGTACAGTATCACAGTGCCATGGATACCTTGTATTACAATATGGCCGGATCCCGAATTTTTAAACAAAGTTGGGCGACTGTACTCAATTTGAGCTTAGTTATTTTGACCACCGTGCTTATCTAATGGACAAGCATTATTGGTATGCAAAAACACAATTGGTTTGGAAATTGAGGGCGACCTCTCCCCGGGGAAATCTCTGCGTCAGCCTTTAAATGGTTGCGATTTGTTGCATAGGGGTGCTCCTAGGTCCATTGCCTTTGGTTTAGAAAAAGGGTTGTGTGGGCCTAAGACTGCCCTTACAGCTGATAGAGTTTTAACGTAAGATATGTCCTGGACCCGGCATTTTCGACTTGTCTCATGCGGCGCTATTCCTGATTATGTGTGGGGCGCCTCCTCAACACTTTACTCCCTCAAACACCAATTATAAATCACTGAGCTGGTGGGGGAAATGCATATAAGTCCAAACAGATGCGATGACGTCATCGCACCACCATTCATATGGGCACGAAATCGCTGGCCGGGCCAGCGACTCCCTCGTGGCTTGCCATGTCTGGTCATATGGAATGGTGGGCCGGAGGCTCCGGGTTCGAATCCCGCCAGGGACGTCCAAGTTTCTTTAGTTTCTATCCCTTTACCCCTTTCCTTCCTCTCTGGAGATATATAGGCTAGAAACCAAAAGGCAGTTTTACAAAAGAGCTATGTTCTGCCGGCTCGGATTGCGTGGCGTGCGTTTGTGAGCGTTCGTCTTGTAATCCGAAATTCGTGGGTTAAATCCCCACTCCAGGCGTAAAATTTTACTTCATTATTAGTTTATCGTGGAGATAAAGATCGCAATAAAACATCAGAGTTGGCGATTAAAGTAGAAATAGTGAATAGCTACCTTATCAGATAATATAACTGCTTATGGTCCTGGACCATACTATCGGTCCAGAATCTCACATGGACCCATGATGGTGTGAAAGAAATTTTTTGTGGGCCCTGAGAGTATATTTTAGGGGGGGGGGGGTGTCAGCAACTGCTGACACTGCTGACACTGCTGACTCTTAAATCCGCCACTGGCTGCTTCACTGAATTCCGCATTGTTGCTCTAACAGTGGGTAGACCAAGAGATGTTCCATTGTCTTTGGTACTGTTCTACAACCACAGATAGTGTCCTGATCTGCTTCCAGGTAGCCCCACTTATGCAAGGAAACCTTAGATCGGCCGATTCTGATTCTTAATCTGTTGAGGCATCGCCATGCAGCCCATGAGGAGTCAGCACCAGGTGGAAGATGATCACCAGGTTCAATATATGTTACTTCGTTGATAGCAAGTCTTTCTTTCCACAAGGCGACTCTCTTAAAGGTCCATGGCCCGATCGCTAATAGCCTCGTCCCCAGGGACCCCAAATTTTACCGGAAGTGGTCAAAATTTCGGTATCAGAAGAAAGCTACTATTTTTCTCATTTACCCTGTGAAATCTTAGGGCTAAAGAATGTTTGGTTTAGATGTTATGAGCGAAAATGTGCCCCTTTTTGGTCGACCAATATTAATTTTACACAGTACTCTATGGGGATCGCAAAATCACGTTTTTAGCTCTCACATCAAAACGGGTTGAAATATCGGCGCGAAACTTTACAGATGGGGTTTGGGGGTGAAGGCCATTCTATCAAGATGAAAAACTTACAGACTTAAATCGGGCCATCCTCCTTTAAACTCCTAAAGACTGTTTCAAGAGGTTGGACTTTGCTTAAGAAACTCTTTCTGGATTTAAGGCGGTTGGCAGCAAGTCTCTAACCGGACATAACACCTGAAATATTTTCAACTGCATGAATGATATCTATGGCTCTGCAGTTCCAAATTAAAAAAAAATGGAATCTGAAGTGCTTTGACCACTGCATACCGGGTGGATTTACTTATCAATAACGCCATTATTTGCTTGAGTCAATGTAACATAGTGTATGTCCCTTGATATTCAGAAGAAACAAAATTGAGATGGCTTTTTATTCCTTTTTATGAAAATGTGCAACCCTTATGAATGACATACCCAATAAATGTTTATTATAACATTTATTAGTATTTGTAATGGAAAAAATGTTTACTTCGGCGAAGTATGTAATCAAAATTAACAATATTCCATTTGATCTCATGGCCTGTTGCCTCGTTGACTGAAAGAAATACTTTTCATGCAAAGACACATAATAAAATATTGCAAGATAGTTACCTCTATAGACAATAAAAAAATAACTTCTTGGTCATATACGGCAGCTCATAAAGACAAAAAAAAAAAAAAAACCTAACGCAGCATGTCTAAATATGCCCATAAGTTACAAACCATTGATTGGTCTATGCACAAAAACATAAAATGATATCAATAGTCTGTTTTCTTCTGCAAATTTTGACACATTTCTTGCTCCATTGTGATCAATATCGCCAACACAGTGTCCATTTTACGAAAATGTACGACACATTTTCAAGTTTTCCCTGTAAACATTATTTATACAAGGTTCATACACAACCTTGCATAAGTGAAATACGAACGCACTTACCATCAGGTATCTTTCAAGAATGATGTTCTTACACTTTGATGCACCCTGCCCCTAAAATTTTGTAAATACAACGTGGAAAGCTCCTCCTATTAATTTTAGTGCTTGATGAATCAGAACAATTGGGTGGTACAACCATATTCAACCTCACCCCAATGTATGTTAAGATCCTTTTAAAAAACGGAAGAATGCGGTCTTATCACTGAATGGCAATCAAGATGGCTATTTTCTTGTCAACTGTTAAAAGGGAGAGATGTCTTAATTAAGGGTATAGTTGGGTCTTTGGCCACTTCCGTGACCCGTGGAGAGCAGACAAGTATCATTTCCGCAGTGGATTTGAAGGTTTAATGGACACAAAAATCGTCAAATGTCAGGTCAACCGCCAAATTCATTTCAACCGCTTTATTATAATCATAGCGAAACATATTAACACAGTAATAAAATACATTATTAGCATAGGGTATAAAAGAAACCTCGGACAGACTTGCTTTCCTGAACCAGCAGGGCAAGGCAAGGGAAATTAATTCCAAGTTATAATTTAAAATGAATTATTATATTTTATTTATAAAACACACACATAACAACCAAGCCAACCCCGTCCACCCCACACACACACAAACACATCAATTCACTTGACTCCACACACCACAATCACCACCGAAACTTGCAAACACGACTCTGCAGAACCTCACTCGCCTGCCAGGCATGTTAGCAAAAACACGAGAACACTCATCAACCCGCACATGATCAAACCTTCAGTGATCATCACAATGAAAATGTGTTTAAAAACACCAATATGTGTCTATAACGATTTTAAAGCAAGAAATAATTGGCACAATACTCTGGGAGGGCAGCATGATGATAAAATTACACCAAACGCAGAGCTATGGGTGGTATACTTGCCGTGATAATAAATGTTAGGGGAGGAGAGACCAGGTTGTATTGGCCGCTTACTGAAAATAAACTGAGAACAATTAATGGCAGTTTTACAGAGGTCTTGCATGATGAACGAGCCAAGACATTTTGCCTTGAACATGTCATTTCATAGATATACTTCAAACTATCTTTGAAGTCTTTTCATAGTATGACCAAGGTAGCCAACCTCCAATATTAACGATATTCAACAACCTCAAACTTTTTTTTAAATCTTTAATATTGCAAACGTATAAGCAACCGATTTATTTGAAAAATGGTCTCAAATTTGATTAGCCTTTTCCCAGGCATTGTATCACGCAGTAGCTGGTACTCCATTTCTGTATTGTTATCAAGATAATGACAGACAAGGTCATGCCCGATGACCTTTATTGATCTCCGAATTTTTAAAATCATGTTCAACGTGCAAAATGTTTTGTTGCGGCGTCTCTGAGAAGAAGGTAATACAATTTGAACCCATTTTTTACAAAGAAATCGAAAGGCATATGTCGATGATTAACCTTATTTCGATGATGTACCTTTTGACTTTGACGATTCTGTCTTCGTGATCTCCGTAACAATAACGTTGTAATAGTCAAACTAAGACCTTTTTTTTAAATCCATGTGACAGGTAAAAACACTTTTAGTTACCTTTTTTACAGCAATCCCCAGCATTCTTAATTTTTTTGACCCCGGAATCCCTGTATTATGAATTCTGCCCCCCCTCCTGGATTCCGACCATCCTTTCAGGAGGGGCACCACCCGCCTAATTTTTTTTCATTAACCTTCCATAGAAGACAAATCCAAACTGAGAAATGATGCTTCTGCTCTCCACGTTCACGTAATTGCTACCAAATGACCCAACTGAGATTGTGTTGGCAATATGTGATCTCAACGGGGCAAGAAGGGATAATCAATTTACGGAAGAAAACGAACTATTGATATCGTTTTATGTTTTGTCATAGACCCACGGTTTGTAACCTTGTTTGAGGGGTGTATTTGACATGCTGCGTTTACTTTTGGGCGTCTGTAAGCTGGTTTGTTGTTATCGGTTTTGTGCAACTACCCCTGTCATTTAATTAAAGCAATAGCCCGAGTTTAATTTGTCCAAACCAGAAGAAAACTTATTTTTTATTGTGAGGCTATTCGCAGAACCCTCGCTGAACTCTTGATTCTAAATTGCTCATTTAGACAAGAAAGGCTGTAGAGCGTGGAATACATGAAACAGCTAGCACATTCTGATGTTATTTTAAAATGAATTGTTATTACTTTTGTAAAATACTTGGATATTGTATCTCTATGTCTTTATATGGGATTCATATGAAAACATGTCTGAATGAAACTAAAGTTAATATGCTATGAAACTGGTTAGATAAATGAAACCCGGATTATTCAATGTTCTTATTCAGCGGGTTGGGCTTAGTAAGCAAACACGCAATCTCATTGGTTGTTGTCTATCTATATTGGTAGTGGACTGCCCATCCCACATGTGTAAGTATAATTGAAAGCATGTTTACCTCTCATCTGGGGAGTAGAGTTTAAATGGCAGGTGGGCGCATCTCTTGTTTGCCTGGCCTTTGCTAATCTATTGGTTTCGCTGCCTATCTAATAGAGTAGTGGACTGTGTAAGTGTAAGTTAATTTAAAAGCAAGTTTACCTCTCCTCTATGGGTACAGACTAAATGGCAGGTGGCGCCTTGCTTGCCTTCATAGGCAGGTGCAGGTGGTCCCTGGCTTTGCCGTTATCATACCAGGTATCGCGTTCCTGGTTGTAGTATGTCCTTTAACGTTTCTGCAAAAGGAACAATTTTAGAGCGTCAGCATTAGTCACAACATGTTTTTAACGTACTAGAGGTATTGCCTCCAAATATTCGGGGATATTTTGAGGAACTTGATAGAGAAGAACATAGAAAAAGAACTGTTTACATTAAATCCGACAAATGAAAATGCAGATATCTTCAGATCTACAAAGTAAACCTAGATAAATATGTCTATGTAGTGCAATAAACGATAGAACTAGTATCTGAATATTTGACGGAAATTGAAGAACAAAATACAGTTGATTGAACGAGGACAAAGCTCTTTCCATCCATTCTTCTGACATTTTACAGTTAAAAGAATCGGCGAATGTCACGTTTTATCATTAACAGCTGGTGGTTCACCAAACTGCGATTGTGACAAGCGTGATGTTGTGGCCTACAAATTCAATACTCCAACTTACTACGACTGCAACCGAAAAATTTTTTGGTCACAACATACAATGTTCCCCAATCTCGTGTCGGGTAATCCCGGTTAAGGCCCACGGTTTCTGTCACCGTCTGGGTTACGACAGTAATTATGGTCACCAAGTCCGGTTTGGGTTAATTTTTCGGGGTATACTTGTGTCGGTTTGCGATTGGTCCACTTTTGACACATCTTTCAGGAGACCGTCACTGGGGACTTGTCCTCGGAATCCATTAATGAGTCGTCGGTGTGTAAACACTCTAAATAGAAATTTAAAACGTGAAGCGAAAAATTTAAAAGTGTTTAAGCCGGACTGTTTAAATATTCATAATGTCATGTCTGTGGTGTGTGATGTGTGTGTGTGTGGTGTGCTGGATTGAAGATAGATAGCCATTAAAAAACACAATGTCGAAGTTTTAGTTGGAATGATGCGTCGATTTAATAGGTAATACACCAGTCTCATGGGATCCTAGCAGAAATTCTGCAACAAATTACAGTAAAATTTAAAGTTTACTAATAGTCCATGAGCTGCCATCATCATATTTTTCGTTCGTTGCACCCAATTAGTGATTAATTTTCCCATATATCACCTTAAAGGGGATGTCCCCCCAACTAGGATTAGGTATGTTTCCGCCCCGAAAAGCTGCACGTTAGCGTGTCCTGCCCATTTCAAAATGGCTTCCATTGTTTTATGTAAAACCTCTATTATAATTTCATTACAGATAGAAATTTTATCCACGACTACACGAAACCAAGTTTTTAACTGCCTGAAGAGGGAGTAAACATCTAGGCGTCCAATATGGCCGCCGCAAGGAGGCATATTTTGCTAAATGAACTTAAAATGGCAAATTGTTGAAATAAAAACCTGGGTGATATTTAGGGAACTCCAAAAAGAATTTATGGCATTTATATTTTACGTACAGGCTTATTGTTAAAGATGGCGGTGATTACATTCACTCTAGAGAACGTAAATCAGGAAGAAAAGCAGCCATACCCATCTTTTCGACGTTATTAAACAACACTTTCTAATAATGATCCTAAATCATTTCCAAGATGTAAAAAATATTAAAGTGGGGTATTGACTTGTCAAAGAGAGTGCTGTCACTATAGCTGGTTACTACTTGAGCCATATAACGTAGTTTAAACTGACTCTATAATAGTTCATTGGAAGACAACAGCTCATATCAACCTGATACAATTAAATCATAATAAATGGGTGTGGACTGTATTTAAGGACTACTCAGTGACGTCATATGTGTTTCCCATAAAAAAAAATAAGAAATATGCTTATGAAGTGAAAAAAATGTCTATATGTAGAAGAAAAAATTAAATATGTGACCTAAGTTTTTTTCGAGCACATCAAGTGCTATCTTTGTTTCTGATTTGTACCACAGGCTCCTTCTCTAACTCCACTGCCTAGATCAGCTTCCTTCCCAGCGTCAACTTGTATTGAGTGGTCTGCGATTATCCAGAAGTACGAGAGAAAATTGCGGAAAAATGTTATCAATACTTTTCGTTTATGGTTCTTATTATATCGAAAAAGATGTGCAGGGGTGTTTTTCTTCTTGATTTATGTCCCCCGGAGCGGGTATAACCACCGCCATCATGAGTTATGATCATGTCCGCAATACACAAATGTCATTGAATCTCTTTTTGGTGCTCTCAAAATATTACTCGCATTCTTACCCCATCTATTTGGCAATTTTAGTACATTTAACAAAACATGCCTCCTACCGGCGGCCATCTTGGGCACTTAAATGTTTAAGCCCACTTCAGAAAGATAGAACTTTATTTCGTTTAGTCCTGGATAAAATTCCTATCTATATGAAAATACAATAGTAGTTTTTTCATAAAACACTGGTGGCCATTGTGATAGGCAGTATGCGCTTATGTGCAACTTTTCGGGGCGGAAAATACCTAATCCTACAGGTGACACCCCCTTTAAGGTGATATAGTGGAAAATTAATCACCAGGTTGGTGCAACAAACCTCGAATTTTAAAAAGCCCGTACAGAAACTGGCTTATGGACTATAAAATTAATTTCCATCAAAACACTTTAAGAAAGAGATATATTTGGGAGTTATGACTGAAGATTGGGATGTTGTAGTGTTTGTAGAGTGTTAAAAAGGCACATGAGGAAACCCTCCCTACTAGTCGGCCTATCCACAAATATAAAAAACAATGTTACTTTGCATATACGTAAAATATACGTGGGTTGTAAATTAAATACTTCAATCTTTAAAATAATGTATAAAAATATTATAAGTAAATAATCTTCAACAAATAAAATTGACCCTGGTTCAATCAATAGAGTCAGGTATTGAAAATCACTCCATAACGATGTCTCAGTTCATAAACATAATAAAATTGCCTCAGCGATTCTTGTTTACATCTCTAAAAAATAAGGTGGTAAGGTAATATAGGCCGAATGCAGTTAGTAAACTCAGTTTCATTGAAACCGTTGAGAAGAAGAGGCTTCTGTAAATTACATTGAAATTAAAAGCGTAGGATTAACAACTAAGTGACCAAGTAGACAGGGCTAGTCCAGGGAAAAAACCGCCATTTTGTGGGGTCAAACGTTTTCTCAAACGGTGTTATGTCCCTGAAACCCATTTCTCTTTCAAATAAGATTGGGGGGCCACAGATTTTTGCCTCAAATCCAATATGGCGGCCAAAATTCAAATTGGCCGCCAAAATTACCTTACTTAGGATATTAGTATGTGGAACATTGTAATTTCCAGGTTTTTTCCGTGGTTCTGCCACCCTTAAGGTATACACTTCGATTTCAGCTGAAGCACCACCCATGATGTGGTCTCAAATCCAAGTGGCGGTCCAAAATAAAAATGGGGGCCAAACTTACTTAAATTGAAAATATTACTGCTCTTAGATTTCCTATTGTAACCTTTTCTGCTTGGATATGTTATTCTGAAACCTAGATTCTGTGTGTTGAGCTTACGGACCACCCAATATTTAGTCTCAAAACAATTCAAGGATGGCCGACCAAAATGGCCAACCAAAATTACCTTAATTAGGGGTATAGTGTGCTGGAGCATTGCCATTGCAAGATTAAGTTTTTTCTGTAGTTGACCTCATTCTAAACTTATATCCTTCAAACTCAGCAGGAACGCCACCAAGAATTTTGTCTCCAATCAATGATGGCGGCTTAAATCCCCAAAATGGCCGCCAAAGGCTACCTTAATTAGATATCTAGTATGAGGTTATCACTTGAAGGTCACTTAGTGGTCTCCTATACCTGTATTAAATTCAAATTCAGCTTGAAAAACGGCACCCATTATATGGTCTCGAATCCAAGAAGATGCCTAATCTAAATTGGCCGCCAAATTTAAACTAATTTGATATAAGAGTATTTTGAAGAGTTTTCACATTTTGAAGTTGTTTGGTCAGTCTGAAAACGTACATCCTTCACAGTTAGCTTGGCGATCCACACAAACTTGAATTTGACTAAGTCGAAAATGGTGTCACTTTTATCCAAAATGGCTGTCAATTAGGTTCGTCCCTGATTATTGAATTCCTCCAGGATTCTATTGCAGAACTAGTAAAACTTTTTGGTAACCATAGGGGGTTTATATTGGTACCCGAGGCAGATTTTGTATTCAAGTTACTAATTATGCTATTTTGTCCATAACTTTACAAAGACTTAATGTCAAGGTTATTCCATGGTGTTTAGAACGTCCAAGGGGATAACAGATGGACAACACACAAATTTTCAAGCTTAGATTATGTGTTATAAAGTTTTGCACTGAATTGCATATCTAGTGTTGACTACTCTGTGTTATATCACTGGATGATGTATTATTGTGATTGACTTCTTTAATGTGGCAGAAGATGTACACTACTGATCTTGAATAGAATGTAGTTGAAACCAGTCCCTATCCCGTAACCCATCTGCTCTCATGAATTTGATCTTGAAGGTTCATTAATGATGTGTTTATTTGAACGGTTTTATGATTGCCAGTAGTGCTCTCATCTAAACTGTATTCCCTCCAATCATTTTCTGAACCACGCCCCAATAACTTGGTCTCCACATCCAAAAATGGTGGCCCAAATCAAATGTCCGCCAAACGTTACCTTAATTAGATATCTTGTATGTAAAAGTTTCACTTGAAGGTATTTTAGTGATTCTATTCACCCTCTACTTATAACTTTCACATTCAGCTCTCCCTGAAAACGCTGTGATATAGAGATGTGAAGTTTTCCATTTTTGCAGTGTTTTGTCATTCTGAACGTTTACTCATTACAGTTAGCTTGAGATCCACACAAACATTGAATTGAACTACGTCGAAAATGTTGTCACTAATCCACAATGGCTGTCAAATGTTCCTCAAATTGAATTCCTCCAGATTCTATTTGCAGCAAATAGTAACCTTTTTGGTAACATATGGGGGTTTATATTGGTAACAGAGGCAGATTTTGGATTAACGTACTAATCTATGCTATTTTGTCCATAACTTACAAAGATTTAATTTGTCAAGGTTAATTTCCATGGTGTGTTTTAGATTTAGACGGTCACGGGATAACAGATGGAAACAACACACAAATTCAAGCCCATAATATAAACAAAAGTTTATGCACTGATAGGGCAATCAGTGTCCATCTGTGAATCACCGGCAGCGGAAGAGACTTCTTTAATGATCAGAGCCGCTGTGTACACTACTTATCTTTAATAGAATGTGTTGAAACCAGGCCTCTATCCCGTAACACATCTGCTCTCAGCTGAATTTGGATTTTGAAGGTTCATTTAATGTGTTGTTTAGAACGTATGATTTCAGTAGTGCCTCATCCTAAACTTATATCCCTCCAATTCACCTGAACCACCGCCCATAAACTTGGTCTCAAATCCAAATGGGCGCCCAAATCCAAAATGTCGCCAAAACGTTACCTTAATTAGATATTGTATGTTAAAGTTTCATTGAAGGTATTTTAGTGATTCTATCACCCTTACTTATAACTTCACATTCAGCTGTAAACGCTGATATAGAGTATGTTGAAGTTTTACATTTTTGCGTGCGTTGTCACTCAGAATATATACCTTTTACAGTGAGCTTGCGATCCACACAATGAATTGAATAAAGTCCATAATGGTTGTCACTAATCCAAAATGGCTGTCCAAAATGTCTCAATTTAATTCCTCAGATCTATTTGCAGCAAAAATTAACTTTTTGGTGTTGTTTTGTAACATGTGGTTTACTGGGTACCAGAAGCAGATTTTGTATTAAAGTACTAATTATGCTAATGTTGTCCATAACTTCTTACCAAGGAACTGTTGTCAAAAGTTCATTTATGTGGAGGGGAGGTGTGGAGGTGGAGGAGGAGGTGGAGGTTGGAGCAGGAGGAAGAGGAGGAGGTTGGAGGAGGTTGGTGGTGGTGGTGGTGGTTGAGTGTAGTAATAGTTTAAATCCGGTTTCCCCTCAAAAACGGCTGGGGGTGGGTGGCCAGATTACTTCACCCTCATAGCAATCGCCTTAATCACTCTTCCACTTCGCCCGATTAATGCATTTTATTTTTGGTTCATTAGATATCCTCTCGAAATGGTTATTTTCCAAATTTCATTGCGTTGTTTTTTATATCGGTTCGGTCATTTATGACCTCTGGTCAGATCTGAACATATCGACATATCAGATATGATCTGGACATAGCACTAATTCGGGAATAGTAGAATAAAATGTAGATGAGGGATTGGGCGATAAAACTATTAATGTTCGCTCTTCACCGACGTACACTTTGATTGATTGGATTTGAACTCAGTAAATGACGGGTCCCATTCGTTGTTGGAACAGAGACCAAACTGAGAATGAGGTTTATGTCATTCGCACGGGAGTTCCTTATCGGGAATTCAGGGAAAATTTTTTTGGGGGGAAACGCCTGCGGTCGCGCCAAGGCCCGTGGGTCCAGCCTGTACATGTTTCAAAAACGTTTTCATGTTTTACACTGAAAATGTGAAACATAATGCATACCTCAACGTGCATGCAATATCAGCGGGTAGACAATGGGTTCTAGATGCGTTGGGAACCTGGCGAGATAGCATGATGGAGGTGATGGAGGGTTCAACATATACCAAACAAATCACATTATAATTTGTAGTAAAATTCTGTAACCAAGGCTTGTCGAGGGAAAATGTAAGCCTATAACTCATCAGTCGACACTCAATTAGGGTCGGAATCCGGGGTCGGAATTAGGGACGCACCATTAAAAATCCAGGGGGGTAAGAGTTAATCACAATCTACTTGCTTTCTTTTTGTATTTCGACACGGATAAAAGCATCGGGATGCACAAAGTTATTTAAAGGCTGTGAATCCAGGATTTCCGAGGATGATTGGGCGCCCTCAATTTTAAAAATACTCGTGGTTTTGCATATTCATAATGCTTGTCCGTATACTAATCAGTGTGTGAAACAGCTAAGCTCAAATCGAAGTCCTTCATATAGAAAATTAAAACTTTGTTATAAAAGTCCGGAACCGGAATTTTTGTTTTAACACAGTATCCTAGGACACTGTGAATCTATACGTACGTGTTTACTGCATAAAACGAAAACATTCGATTCGTCTCAAACTTTGGTAATGAGCATTTTAGGGGACTATCTTGAGGTTCCAGTGACTATTTAATGTATTACACTAAGAAAACTTATTTGATTTCAAAATCTTTGAATCAGACTTAAACTTAAAACTTATGTGTATCCACATGATCACATCATTTTGCAGTATTGTAACATTTACATCAAAACATTTAATTCAATAAAAGGGCATTCTTTTTACCTGATATCACAGCTAACGTTAACATTTCTGGCACTATGCAAAAGTTTAATATGCTCAAGGATGAGTACAGCCCGGAGTACAGGGTGTGTGTATTTGATTGCTGACAGACTTCCGGTGAAATGAACATAGTGCTGGCCTCCTATATTTCAATAATTACATGTTCCTAGTACGTGCGGTATACTCTGAGCTGGACAAAAACACGAGGCTCCCGGCCGGTAGGACCACCTGATAGATATGTATGTAATAATGCCGTCCAAGTCTAAATTCTAAACGAGGATAAATTTCCAATAGCTTCAATAAACGGAGCTAAACGGAAATTAAAAAACCCGAATGGGCCGTGTCAGATGTGTCAGATCTGACATATCTGGGGGTCATAAAATGACCAAACCGTGTTTATATACAAATTACGAAAGGACACACATGCTAAAGCCAAACGGGTCAGACGAGCAAAATCTACGGCAAGTCGGGGGACGAGACATATTGATCTAGACTACTTCGACTAGATCATTTTTTATTCATATCCTCAAACTGGCAAATAGGGTCCCTTGGTAACCATGTTAAAAATAGGGTGACGCTTATCACAGAAAAAAAGGGACAGGAGGAAAGGTATTACCAGAGTTTGAAAAAGGATTATCCACAGAGAGGTTTTAAAAAAAGGTATGAGAGTAGACTACAATGGATCGTGAATTAAGACGTTATAGCAATGAATATTTCCAAAAACCATATGTGATGTGATCTGGTAAAACCCGTCGCATGTCGCGCAGGACTATTTTGAAAAAATAAAGAAAATATATTAAAATTGTTATGTTGACTTTATTTTTTGTCAGATTGTATAAGACATAACGTTTTATATGTGTATCATAGCAGAAAGAAAGAAGGAAAACGTTTATTTATGGAAACTTATATTTCAAACTTTGCAATGAGAGTTCAAAACTCAAAATATGACAGAATATAACGTATAAAACGTATTTAAAACAACCAGCAGTCAGACCACAATAATGGCACTTGACCACCCAATCTGAGTGATAATCTCGCTGTTTTTCTTCTTTTTTTGGTTTGTTTTGTGAGGCGGTTAAGCATATAAAAATACTTAAAAAAAGTACGATTGGAAATATTTCAAAATTCATATTAAAAAAAAAAAACAATTTTAAAAACTCATTCTTCTGCCTTACCCCAACGTCCATTCCCCCTTGATATCTCGAAAGGTTTCTGCGTGTACAAGTGGCGGTAAGTATATCCAACTAGGACTCGGCGGTTAGAGGATGGCCCTTGAGATTCAAGTGAAGGAAATCTCAAAATCCGACAGCCATTTCACAAACCCTATGTATGCCACTTGCCCTTTCAACTCACCGTTTGTACCCATAGGTAGGGTAGTTCCCCCCATCCCAGTCCCCACGGTCCCCACACTCTAGATCACATTGGCAGTTACGGCTGGGATCACCCCTTTCTGACACTAGGCTTACTCCCATGCATCGTGTCCCTCTGAACGTCAATAATGAAAGTCCTATTATTACAACCTCATGAATATTCATGACCTAATCATGGACAATCCATTACCCAAGGACTATTTCCCTTGAAAAATAGTTCGGACTGTTTTCCTTCAACCTCATCCCGAGGTCATAGTCCGTGTAATAAAACAATACTACATGGTTGATATCGGGGAATGATCCGAGTTTTTTTAGCAGGGGACTGTATGTAAGAGTGGTGCGCCTTTCGGCATAAAAATTGTGAATTTTTGCACCCAAGTACTTTAGGCCTTGATACTCCATAAATTGATGGAAGCACTTGCCAACTCCCCGTAATGGCCCCAGCTTGAGTTCAAGGTTATCGGGGTCAAAATTTAAAATGTTCTGAATGTGTTAAAAGCACACGTGGTGTTTGTCTGTCACAAGATTTCCAAAAGTATATTTTACACATATATGCGGCTTATAGTTCCGGAGTTATGGGTAAAAGCTGTAAAAATGGTGAAAAGTCAATTTTTGGTGTGTACCTGGGTCACAGTTAAACGTTTCCCTTTGATTTCAGTTCATAGTGGTGCAAATGTTGTTTCCGTAGCTTAAAGGATGGAATAAGGAATATTTGCCTTATCTGTTTATGCTTAGTTTTCACGTTATCAACAAAATAGGCCCAGGTCCAATAGAATCCAATAGCTGCCATAGCTGTTGACTTTATTCGCCATTTTGGTTAATAACCAGACACGTATTAAGATAGTCAAAAATATTCCCATATTTCATTCTATTCAGCTCAACCAACAATTTGAACCACATTTACAAAAATTGAAGCAACTTTTATTTTTGACCTCCCACACTGTACACACGCAAAATTTACTTTTTACATTTTACAGTTTTTACCCCATATTCCTAAATTATATACGTCACAGGTAGTATAAACTTACCTTTTTGGAATCCTTGTAACCAGGCAGGACATCATGGTGTGTTTTCAAAACAATCGAACATTTTAAAATTTTTCCCCTGGTGGTAACCTTGAAATCCAAGCAGGGGGGCCATGAAAGGGGTGTGGCAATGTGCTTCCTCAATTTGTTTTGATTAACAATTGTATAACGTAACTTGTGTATCAAAATTCACAATTTTATCCGGATTTGCACACATCACATAAGCATCGGGTTCAATACAGTCCCCCACTATTACCCCATAGCGTTCAGAGAGTAATGCCGTCCATAGCACGAGGTGATCAAATGCAATAACACACGGCTTACTACAAGTAGAGCGTTACGTATATCAGAACAAAACTTTGTTAAAAATACTTAATTAAATATTCAAAGACCGTTTCATACAGTCCGAGAATATGGACCGCACTAATCAGGTGAATATTTTTATGGCTGAGATTGAAATGAATGATGCTCATTCTCAGAACAAATATTCACCTGATGAGTGCGGGTCCTTGAGGACTGTATGAAAAGGTCGTAGTGAAATATTTAAATAAGTTATGTTTTAACCAAGTGGTTCTGAATATAGTGGATAGATCATCGTATATATATATATTATATATATATATATATAATATATATTATATATATATAATATATATAATATATATATATATATAGGTCGTGTTCTGCGTAGCACTGGATCAATTTATATGGTCGTGTAAGTTGTACAGTGTTACCCAGTGCTGGATAGTTTTCAACAGATATACACAACGTTTCGAGCTGGATACGCCCTTTGACAAGTGTGATGATATACCACTCTAGCAAAAGGCAATACGAAAATAGAAATGAAAGGCGTGACTGCCCAGGCACAAGGGATATTCAAAAACAAATGAAAAAGAGGATAAACATCCATTGTGTTGGCCGAACCACTCTGTTTACAAACCAGCGAAGGTGTGAAGGTTGCCAAATGTAGTAGTACAGAGCCAACATGAAAAAACCTTACAAAATGTAGACAAGTTCGAACAAAATAAACCCTTACAGATTAAAAGTACTCCAAATTACTATTTAAGCCTTGGGTTGATAGTACAAGTTTGAATATGAGTCTATGCTCAGCCACAATGCGGTTTTGATACTGCATCGGCGAAAATAGAACCAATAACTTGAATAATCTTTATGGAAAAGTCAGATGGAAGGTTGAAATGTCTGGCAACTGGGAAGCTTTCAAAGTTGCATCTGATAGAGCGTAAGTGTTCTGTAAACCGGTCTGATAATAGCCGGCAGGTCTCACCCACATAAAGGATATTGCAATTGGTACAAATAATAATGTAAACAACATTGATGATGTACAGTGATAATGTTTAGTGATGTCAAAGTAACCCTTGGAGCCACGAATACGAAGATGAGGTGTCCATGGAACATAGGCGCACGTATGCACGTGAACCGACCCACAACGGTATGTACAGGTCGGGGATTTCCTCGGGCAAGCGGGGGCTCGTGCAGCGACGCTTGACCAGAAGTGAGAGAGTACGAATCTTCTAAACACCGTCACAGGGGGTTCTGAATGTTGTTGAGTGCTGGGATCACGTTGGGCAATCCTATAATTCTTAACATTATGTTGCGAATGGGAAACATGTGCGGGTGTAGGTCGAAACAAAGGGGGGTATTACTCGTCGGCCCTTGACAAAATTCAGGGTTTTCGACAGCGGACGAGGTTCTTCAAGAATCTGAGAAAAACAGTGCAATCGCACACCCCTTGTTCTGACCTACCAACCCGCACAATGTTCCCATCGAACATAATTGTTAAGAATTATAGGATTTCCAACGGATCCCAGCACTCAACAGACCTTCAAGGAACCCCCTGTGACGGCGTTTAGAAGAGATCGTAATCTCTCAAAACTTCTGGTCAGAGCGTTATCATCCCCGCCGCTGCCGAGGATCACCGAAACCTGGTACATACCGTTTGTCGTTCACGATTGCAATATTGCGCCTATGTTTCATGGACACTCATCTTCGTATTCGTGGCTCCAAGGGTTACTTTGACATCACTGAACATTTCCACTGTAATCATCAATGTTGTTTACATTATTATTTGTACCAAGTGCATATCCTTATGTGGGTGAGTGAGACCGGCCGGCGATTTATCAGAACCGGTTTACAGAACACTTACGCTCTATCAGATTTGCAACTTTGAAAGCTTCCCAGTTTTGAGACATTTCAAACCCTCCATTGACTTTTCATAAAAGACATTCAAGTTATGGGTGCTATTCGCCAGAGGCAGATCAAGACGCTTGTGGTGAGATTTAGACTCATATTCAAACTTGGTACTATTCAACCCAACGGCTGCTTTTAAATAGTAAATTTGATACTTTTAATAGTAAGGTTTATTTTGTTCTACTGGTGTCTACATTTTGTGGTTTTCATGTTGGTCTTCTGTACTAATACTTTTGGCAACCTTCACACCTTGCGCTGGTTCGTTAAACAGAGTGGTTAGCCAGGACCAATGGATGTTATATCTTTTTAATGGGGTTTTTGAATTCCTTGTGCCTGAGCAGTCACGCTTTATTTCTATCTCGTATTGCTTTTGCTAGAGTGGTATATCATCACACTTTTCAAAGGGCGTTCAGCTCGAAACGTTGTGTATTATAATGTTGTAAAACATTTCAGCACTGTGTAACAACTGTAAAAACTTACACGGACCATATATATATATATATATTACTCATATATTAATATATATATATATATATTATATATATATATATATATAGTATTAGGAGATTTGAAATGAAATTGAGTTGCTAATTCTCGTGTTTTACTTCTTTTTGGGTTGTTTGTGCTGCGGTAAAGATCATTGAACAAATACTAAAAAAGCACTATTGGAAATATTCAAAATAAAAAACAATTAAAACTCATTCTTCAAAAAATATGTTGATTACACTGTTAGAAAAAAATAACCGTTTTAACGGTAGAATACCGGAATTCCCAGCTGCCAGTTTCTACCGTTAAATTACGGTGCATCGCAGAAAGTAAATTTACTGATTTAAAGATTCTTGAGCCTTTTAATGACTTTTTTAAATACTTTAAAATGTGGTATTTGCGTGACCCTTTAGCACTATATATACTACGTGAATAAAAAAAAAATTGGCAGGATTAAAGATGTTGTTTTATAAAAACACATTAATATAGGAAGTAGTACTGCATATAAAGTTCATGTTCTTATATATCTCTGTATATAAGGAGGCGATAGTATCGCGGGTTAGGGTATTTGTGTTCATATCAGAGGGCGGTCCCAGGTTCGATTCTAAGTAGGCTTACATGAGTAAAATTTACTTACATGATTAATTTCAAGCCAAAATTAAGATCAATAATGATATGAAAACATAGTACCTCAAAATCTTTTCGTTTTTCCTCTGTATTTGACTTATATTTCTCCACAGACCTATGATATTATTTGTAGTTCATTCAACTTGTGATCATAATTTAAACTGATAATCTCTGTTGTACAAACTTTGCGGCTAAATAAGCTCAATATAAAGTAATGTGATGTTGAGTACAAACTGCAAAAATAGGGTGTTAAAATGAACAACCACCGGTGTTCTAGGAGGACCACACCAAGGGGTGTCAAAATTCAACACCTTTGGTGTTATTTTAAACACTATTTTTGGTGTAAAAACAACACAATAGCGTTGTTAAAATAACACCAAAGGGGTGGAATTTTGACATCCTTTTTGGGTGCGATCCTCCTAGAACACCGGCGGTGTTAATTTTAAATCCTAGTTTTTACAGTGCAGTAGAAGAAAAAATATTCACATCAAGCCATTTCAATTAAAAACAGTTAATCGTAAATTAGTTTATTCTTTTCTTTATTCAGTTTATTCATTCAGTTTATTCAGCATAACATATCTAAATGGAAAGCAATGTATAATGACAAATTTATATATAATGCATAAAGTATCAAATTGAGGACGACTAAGATGAACAGGGGGGGATATGAAATGCTTAGGGACCAGAGAATGGACAAACCGATAGGGCTTATGGTTATGTGGGCCCTGGGAAAACATTAAAGATACTCATTGAAATTATGAATGCCAACCCGATTTAAACTCTTTTATTGAGTAGATAGAGGAAATTATTTTCCTTTCAATTCCAATAACGAAATCATTCTGCACTTTGATAATCAGAAATGTTGGCAATTTGAATTGAAATTAACGCAGGAGTCATTTGAAATTTAAGTTAACCATTGAGCACCGCAGAAGAAAGCCTGGCGGTAAACTGCCAACTCAAATGGTTGGGTTTTACTCATAGAAGTTGTTCAACTATACTGTACGAGTGACGTGACTCCAAGGTGAAAAAAATTATACGCAATGGTGACAAAATAAAATAACCATGAGAATGGCATTCATGCAAATTGTACCCATAGGAATCACACCACTAATAAACTAGGTGTAGCAGACGACGTCAGTGGTGAGACAGTTGTGGCGTCCCAAAGATGGCCCGTTGCCTAAATGAAGGAGTTCACAAATGTGATAATTGTGTTTAATGAAATTTGAAATTATCATAATGGGTGGACTAGTAAACAAACCATTGGGTGGTAAATATTTTTGTCTGTGCCATTTTGGTATACTTTCTTGAGGGTTGGGAACGTGAAATTTTAATTATATTAACATTAAACTAGCGTGGACGTTTGAAAACAGCCCAAATTTTTTCGATGCTCTGTAACTCAATAAATCAGGGCCTTCACATATGACTTTTCATTTTTGTTGAAGAGGTATGTCCTAATCTTCCCAAAAGCCAAGTTTTGACATAACCAGTCGCTTTTAGCCGAGAAATTGACGTTGGTGTGAGAGGGTCATTTTGTACACAAGATTCTGGGGAGTTATTTAGTGGTGTGACTCCAATAGACACTCGAAAGTCGTGTTGTTTTCGATTTTTAGAAACATCATGTAGATACTAGTTATTGCCAATAATACTCTTCCTATAGTTTTCGTTATCGAGATTTATATTTAAATGCCTTTTCGTCCGATCCGAACGCCTCGTTAAAATTAATACCAAATATAAATGACTTGATAGTAGATAAAGCTTTTTCTTGATAAAACAGTGCAATCTTTGATGCCTTTATCTCTGCACAAAAGTATCAAAATATACCCTTCAAGCAATAAACAGATAAATCACAATTCTTCACTTAAGTTATGGAAAGTTATTTTGTCCAATAATCACAAAACCCAGGGTTTCAAAACCTTAGACATACACTTTGGATGTCCTTAGTGTTACTTACACTGTAGGCCGATCCGATGCTGCAATTTTGGAAATACACAGCAAATACGTAAAATTTATGTATGACCGGGCGTATAAAACGATACATGGAGCTTTTATTCGATTTTTTTTCGAGTATCAACATTATAGTACCATATTATGAATTTCAATTCTATTATAAGTACTACGGTTTACGGAAAAATACGTTACCATTTACAAGAAAATTCTGCTAGCAATTCTGTTAACAAAACCCCGTAAAATAAAGCTTGTACAGTTTACAGTTATGAAGATATTTATAGCCTTGATTGTATATATTTACATTAAGTATAAGTTTGATTACAGTCTGACCAGGATTATCTATGAATATATTTTTTTAATATATAATTAAATAATCAACTAAAACTAAAGATAGTCACCTAGAATGCACAATTCAAAATTGAGAAATCAGATTTTTCGTTTTGATGCAGAAAACATTTAATGCCGTTATACAGTGCCATAGGGTACTGTGTATAACAAAATTCCGGATCCGGAATTATTAAACAAAGATGAGATGTGATTTTTCTATATGAAGGACTTCGATTTGAGCTGGCTTTGCTCACACAGTGATTAGTATATGGCGTGCATTATGTACATGCAAAAAAACACAATTATTTTTAAAAAATCTCTGAGTCAGCCTTTTTTTTTTAAATCAATTCTAAACAAAATTAAAAAAAATAGAATCTAATATAGTCCTCTTTTCAGCTTATGGCCATATTTTGCTGTAGAGATGATTGACGGCTAGAAAAACATACAAAATATAGTCATTTATAAGCTCCATCCGCATACAAAAGTAGTTACATGTCAATACCAACGTCTGAGGCGATCGATCTCGACTCTTTTGAGTACGCCAACAGGCGAATGCGCATCGTCTCCTTTGATATACCCCAACAGAGGGACTTTTTTTTTTTTTTTTTTTTTTTTTTTTTTAGTTTTTGAAACAGACCAATCACTTGATAATTAATTGACAAGGAAAACAAAGGATACTTGAGTTGAAGCGTGCGAAAAAATGAAAGAACGTTTCAATGTCACTTGTACACATAAAATCATTTTCTACAAATGTTTTTCAAATTTTAGATATGCAAATGTTAATTAATTCTCTAAAACTTCAATCGCCGTTCTCGGAAATGTGAATTTGCGTCGATTGGCCTGGTTTGGAAGAGTCGTGACCGATTATATTAATATATATATATATATATTATATATTTATATAGGTGTTTCACACCACCACGGATGGATCCAACAAAGTTGTCAAAGAGTCCACAGATCATCGCTCACCACATAATAGGTGCCGGGGTTCTACTGCTACTTTTCACTTCTGTGGTTCTCTGCATTCATCTCTTATGAGAAGTCGATCCAACTTTGTGAGTACGGCACGACCTACACTATGATGAAATCAAACAACGTTCATCCGGCCGCAAAGGGAGGAAATTGAAGCACCTTAAGGTATGAATTACATCATGAATACCTTGAAACATATAGAAAACAAACATATAGTCCACCAGGTTTTACTCACTACACAAGGAACTTGGACTTATCAAACTCTTGATTCTAGATAATTCATTATTTTCCCAAGAGGATTTATATACATCTAGTAGAACAGCACTTGTGTTCATACTAAATTAGCCACGGATGTTCCCCAAGTATTCCCCTGTATTCCATACTGATTTTACCGGAATGCATATCATCTCGGCACTAGTGTTTCTTTTTATCTTGTGTATATAGTTTATAATGCTCATTTTTTCTCTTTGATTCAGAGCCTCCCCGGATGAGCTTCATGAGCGAAGCTAGGGTTTTTGGTTGGCCGTGCTTTAAGTTTCAGACCACCCCATCTCTGTCATGTTAGAGATGTGTTTTCACACCACCAAGGATGGAAGCAACAAAAGTTGTCAAAGAGTTCCACAGACATATCTTCACACAACACCACACACACACACAGAGAGAGAGAGAGAGAGAGAGAGAGATAGGAGGAGAGAGAGCGAGAGAGAGATAATATAATATATATATTACTATAAATATATATATATAGATCTATATATATGAGAGAGAGAGCGATTGCATTTATGGTCCATATTAATTATGCACACTTTTTTGCAGAAAATGAACTCACACCGTGCTCCAGAAAACTGATAAAAGCACATTAAACCCTAAGATTACAGCAGTAATAAACATGAGCATCAAATTTAAAAAGGTAACAATTCAAATATTATAATTAGCTATCACTTACTTCCGATATAAAGCAAACGATTGTGAGTCCTGACATCAGACAACTGGTATGGAGTGGCACCGTTCAAAGTGATCAGTGACTTCATCGGTTGTTAGGGTACAATCAATGCTCAGCAAGGCTGCAGCCGCTCCGCAGGTATGATGTCAACCCAAAAAGACCTTTTTCTTTTAAAACAGATATTATTTTGAAGAGGAATGGGAGCTATAGAAAACTCAATGTCAACAAAAGCCTCTGGGACAGAGAAATCTTAGCTTTAGAAATCATAACTGGACTCTCCTCTTGCCTGGTGCTTTTCAACCGTGTTTCGACAAATAGCTCGATTATCACAATGTGATCTCTCCGGTTTGGGCGTGTGGGCTCTTTTTAAATTGGTGACTTGCAAAAAAAAAAGGAGGGGTCATTTCAAAAACTATTCGTGATTCGCAAACAAGGATGTTTTTACACACACGCGCGCGCGGAGCCAGCACAACACAGACACTAAGACCACATTCTACACCAAACACCTCTACACACCTACACACACATACACCACACAACACACACACAACCACACATACACACACACTCTGGGAAACCAGTGCAGAGGCTAACAACATACCGTTTTTAACAGTGGCATGCGTCTTTTTTAATCATTTACATATTTTTTTTTAATCATTACTAATGTGACAAACGATCGGCCATAACGGGACAAATAAATCTAGAGGGACAGTTAACAGAAGTTTGTAACATGTTAGGGCCTGGTTATCTTGAAATAGGTCGGCAGGACTGTTACACACTGGGCAATTAGAGTTTTAATACTATGGACCATAACGATTCGCAGGCAACAAAAGGAAGTGACGTAGGATGTTAAATGGTCTATAGTAAAACACTTTATATGACACCGGCTTATTAAACTATTCTTAAGGCTGTGATGATGTGTGTCAATTTTTTTAGTGATGAGAGGAGCAAGCATTTTAAACGATATAAAGTCATGGTGTCATTCGGAAGCATGTTCAAAGTCCTTTATCATATTCCCTCTAACACTTCATTGCTGGTGTCACATAAGTCTAATACGGGACGAGTCAAATACGCCCCGTAAATACGCCGCAAATGTTAGTAGTTTGTAGCTATATCCCAAAATGATTGGTATTTCTAAATGAATATCAATTACGGCCGGGTGTTTTAGAGTTTAAAATGATCTTACAAATCTGATACATGGGGACATGCAATAGAGGTACCGCTCAATGTTTTCCTTGAAGTATCAGAAGATATACCGGCGCTTACGATATCGACTCCAGGGGCAAATATTATCAACACAGCTTCCATAATTGGCGAAAGAGCTTTGTGTCTGATTGTCAGTTGCAGCAACCGTGATACCTATTTATGCAAATAATATAAGCAAAACACTACTATCACATCGTCAAGGGAAGAGAAGTATTGTTGTTGATAATTTGTCTTTAACCTTGGCGATGGTAAAGTTAAAAGCGACCACAAGGGTGTTTGTTGTTAGTTTTCCTTTTATTGGTTAAACTTGGAGTAACGGACAAGGAAAAGAGGGAATGGACATGCCCACAACACACTATTGAGTTACAATAGGGCCTCATCACCAAGGGACACAGTTCAGTGGGTTGTACTTGTATATGCATCAGGACATGAACTGACCTTGTGTGATCTGGGTATTAATATATCATATCCAAAAAAAAGGGGGGGTGATTTTGTAAATTACACTCGCGAATGGGAAGGTACTGGACTTTGCAAGGGAAGTGAGATTTTTACGACCTATAGTGAAACGTATACTCACTTACATTATAATTGTTTTTGAATAAAACAATGCCCTTTGCACAGGGCGGTCATCCCTCTTTGCAAATAAACACAAGTTAAATGATTTTGGCTTTTACGAATAATTGTTTAAATGAAAGAGTGCAGGGCCGTACGCAGATTTATTTTTTTGTTGGTGGGGGGGATGCGGGGGGGGGAATTCGACAAAGTGACCTTTTTTGGTAAAGGAATGGACCTACCCCCCTCCCTTCTTGTCAAACTTTCTATAGATTTTTGACCTTTTTATCAAAAAAAATCAACAAAAAGTGGACCTTTTGCCCATTTGAGGGAGTCGGAGGTTGCGAACGCCCCCACCCCCGCGTACGCGCCTGAAGAGTGCCATCAGCATTGGGTCTTTCTTACATAATGAGCCATCGTTCGTGAATTGCAATCAGCTATGACACTGGAATAGGACTAGATGGGTAAACAATCAAGTATTTACTAATGTTCTAAGATATTCAAATACACTCAATGCAGTATCGCAACATTCAGAAAACGAAAAATTATGAACAACATATTAAATTATAAAAAAGTTGCAGCTTACGGTTTCAAGAGTTTTTCTCTTGTTATGATGCATCATCGCAAATGTCTTCAACTGAATTTAGAACGATTGCCCACGGCCTCAGGGCGTTTTGATCTGGTTGCATTCCTTATTTAATAAATACTATTTCCGATTCCTAACTGCACGATTAAATGAGTAAGGAAATTCCACATTTTACAGCGTACTTATAGTTACCACTGTATCTTTACTATCAACCCCGCCATATTATATTTTTATACAAATTGATACGGAGCGGTGGTTATTACGTAGTTTCAAGACACAGGTGGATCCTGCAGAAAAGGCAGATCTAGTCATAGCGGTATGCCCATATGACCTTGTACAGAATCTGCAAGATATGTTGAATGGCTTCAAGCTATATTGGAACTGATGATTCCAAATCTGATAATCAAAACCTTTAAAATCCTTGCGTATTCTAATAGACAGGAATGGGGTCAAAATTTGTAGATATTTCACACGGGATTATTTAAAGTATATAGACGTGTTAATTCGACTGCAAACTGAAAGGGTAAAAAAGGTTTTTTAAGTGTATATCTACAACATTGTATGTTTGTGTTTGCACGACAGCAAGAAAAACTGTTAAGGTCATCAAGGGGATAATAAAAATTGATAATGATGCGATTGTCGTCACATTACATTACTTATATTAATCAACCCAATGGTATTTTAACAGAGGCCAGAGTACTGATTCCACTAGATTGGAGGACTCCAAACATATTTCCCTTAATTATTCCACCCAAAGTCAAACAAAAAATACAAACATGTATTTAAAGTAGTATCTAACGGAACTTGTGCTGTGAACAATTTTGAAACCCAATTTGAGAGCGATCTTTGCGTTTTACTTTTTTACCCCAGGAGACCTTGAACCAAATTTACTGATGTTCTGTTGATGAAGTTGGTTACATGCTTCGCTGGGTCAATTTCAACACGATGAGCCATCGGTAGCCTTCCTTTATGGTCAATCTGCGTCACATTTAGACTGGGGTGGCTTACACAAATTTCATCTCATATGTTTTCTTTTGTCTGAATATTTGTCTTGCTTGTTATTGGTTGTCTATGCGTTCATGTTTTAAGCTATTATTTACTTCAGACCGAATGAATATATAGAAAGAAATGAAATCTTGTTGTTAAACTTGATAATTTCTTCAATTTAGGGACCTTTGAATACAGTAAGTGAAACTTTTTATGACAACTCATTTTTTTAAAAAGGGCAGTGTTGTTGTTGATACCTGAAGTGTTTTTTGAAAAGCGACAACGACTTTATGGCAGAGCCAAATGTTTCTCTCTTAAAAACTTTTTTTATAAAAAATTCTAAAAATCCAGTTCAAGGAAGTTATGCAACAAAATGTCCTGGAATTTTAGGGGGAACTTATTTGGGGAAAACCCCTTATATTGTTTTACTGCTGGACTACCCAGCAGACAAGCTATTTGGTTCCGGACACACTGTCAATTAGGTTGCCTACATTATATCCTGTATTTTATTCCGTAACGGAATAAAGTACGTGGTACAAAATAGGTGCTAAAGGGTATGATAATGATGCTCAATGTTTAGATCTATTAAAATGTTAAATTGCAACACATATAATTCGACTCTATCACCAGACCTCAATGGTGGCCTTGTCAGTGGAGGAAAGCAACATACGCCATTCTGAGGGGAGAGAGAAGTTGCTTAGGAATTATCATGTTTCGAAAGAAGCATGGACAAAACTATGTATTTAAACCCCTGTATTTAACCCTACATACAAACTTTACAGTGCATGGCGAAGTTTGTAGCGATTGAAAATGGTCGTTTCTTCTCAGATCGCGCAAAAAGAATCAACTGCGAACCAAATTGAGGGCGTAGTGGTTTACATACGAAGAAAACAAAAAAATCACTGCTGAAAATGGCTTTCTTTAAGAGGTATTACCGCTGGAATACTGGCTGGTGACCTGATGACACATGCGTCGGTGTTGGCGTTTCAGCTGCAGCAACGACCACTAACTCCGGCCTGGGGGAAAAAAAAAAACAGTGTGAGGTTACAGCATCAGATTTGGATTGAAAAATTGCTTCCACTAAAGTGATTGTGATGCAACTGCTGGAAAGTTGGCGTTTGCAGCAATCCAGGTCCGACCTTTAGTTAACAAGCAAATGGTAACATGATTCTGTACATATTGAATAATATGTTTTAAAACGCATCCCGATTTCCAATCAAAGTTCCGAATGTTTAAAAAATGACATTTTTTTGTACACAACATTCATTTCCACGTACAAATCCCCTACAACATGAATCTAGTAGTACACACACACACACACACCACACCCTCACACACACACACAAACAGTGCGAGCATACACATACTTTAAAACTAGTAATTTGCCGTCATGCCTGGATCGGTAGTGTGGGGTACTCATTTACCAAATAAAACATTCAAAATTTAATTCGTAAAAAATAAAAATCCCTAAACACAACACACAAACAATACGCACACAATACTACAACACTAACAAACCCCACATACCCTGACATCCACATCCCCACTCTAACTATACAATGACCACCCACATAGTCTCTCACACGCACCTATCTTATATTACAGTACTACAAAAACAATCACTCTATACACACCAAACAACACCTCTCACACTTATAAATTCTCACACACACTCACACACATAAACCCAAAAAACATCCACACACTTACACCATGACATGCACACTCCCCAAAAACACTCGCACAACCAGTACCATAATAATGCATGTAATACAAACAACCCAAAAAGCAAAAATAAGTATAAAACTATCATTCCCCATAAATCAGGGACCTAGATGGATGGCCGAATTACCCACATAAAACTTTGGAAACTTGCACAGGACATTGTTTTAAATTGCAGTATAAATTTGGGTTATTGAGCAATGCAACTAAAACATGACAGACAACAAGAGTCAGGGAGAAACCTTTGTTAAAAACGAACTGGCCAAAAGTGGTGATCCTTTGGGAATTCCTATGACCGGTGTGAAACCCTTTTTTCTGGACAAACTCTGTCAACACCACAAATTTAGAAACACGCCCACTTATACCATAATTGGTTTTGGTTGTTAAACAGGTTTGCTGACCCGCTCAACCTTATATTAGCAAGGGGAACTGTTGATAGATTTACAAGGCTGGGTGTTTGTATAGTTGTTTGTAAATATTACTTAAAGTAAGTATTGTAAATTTAGTAGGTTTTAAAAGTCATGGCTACATAGAGTATGGCATTTACTGTTGTGGTCAAGATTAGAGCAAGATATTTTTCTATGTCTAATTTACTAAAATATGATAAAGGAGATAAACATAGCAGTTGATGCAGAGGGGAAGTGGAAATGTTTTAGATGTGAATCTTGGATTTTGTGGATGGAGTGCAAACTAGCTCAAAGTGGAATGAGTAAGTGTGGAAAGAGGAGGACCGGAAAACAACTGAAGATAAGCAAATGGAGGAAGAGAAGAGAAAGGTAAATTTACATGTTCTGATAGTTAGTAGTCTGAAATGTGTATATGTCTTCTCTATATATTATAGGCCTGAAGTGTAGGCCTATTACATGCCACATTTATGTGGTGTGTGTGTTAAATAGGTAATTGCATTTGTGTGTGTGTATGTGTTGTTTCATTCTCAAATGGAACAATGTCTCTCTTGCCATTTTGGCCACTAATTTACCAGGCCTATTTTATATCCATACAGAGGCCTTATTACTGCCACATTTTTGATAAACTTTACATTATAGGGCGTGGGGGTTGTGTGGGGGGGGGTGGTCGTGGGGGCGTTAAGTAGGTGTGTAGTGATTTTATTTTTGCATTGTTGCGTGTCCCTTGCAAAAAATTAAGCAATCCCATTTTATGTTATATTTTATAGAATTTTGATGTTTTGTAATAAATTTTATTGTAGGCCTATATGACATAAGGCTTTATTGGCTTTGGTCAGAAGAGCTATTTACATGTTTTTTGACAGGAATAATCAGCACTGCAGCATGTACACATCCTGACATTTTTACCTTTTAAATTGAAAAAAGAACTCAGGGATGGAATTAAAGAAATTTAAGCCCATAATTCTGCTAAATCCTATTAGAAGACATGTGATTTTATAAAGTCTTTTCTTTTTTTGGGGGGGGGGGGGGGGTGGCAGAGAGAACAAAAGTTTGGGAAGTGTTCATTAGAGTGAATGTAAACATGAAATGAGGTAAAAATAATATATTAATAAATAACCTTATATTGATAATAACCGTTATTATTGGGAGGACTGACTTACTTCATGGGCTATGAGTGTGTATGTAATGGGCAGGCTTGTATGTAAGCCTAAGATTATGTAGTTAATCATGCTGAGAAAACTTAACATTTCTCAAAAACATTGACATTACATCAATATTCATTGTCCCCTGTGATACATTAAAAACAACTAATAGAAGGAATTCTACCACCACACACACAAACAACACACACACACACGTGTTGTAGGGGTGTATTGTATGTGTTATGTCGGGTGGGTGGGGGGGTGGGTTGTTTTGTGTGTTTGCCAATGGAATAACATTTTGGGATGTCTGTACCATAAGGTTTCTAATTAAGTACAAGACAAATCGTTGGATGTTCCCTAAGTTAACAGATCATCAAATTGGTATGGATAACATAGTGAAGTAGCATGAATTTCCCCGGCATTTTCCCCAAAAAGGGTTAATTTAAAATTTGTGATTTACAAATTTGAGGCTCAAGGGGACATTTAAATATCTCATTTATTCCCATACCTCTGAATGTCAATATTACGACCAAATTCTACAATTTATTCTCAAAAAAATCACCTATCTACATTCCAAAAGTTCTTTTTGCGATGAAATTTCATCATGATACTCACATGTGTACCACCAATTTTTTGATAAGCACTATGTGATACATCCGACGGAAATGTCTCCTACATATGAAAGGCGAATCATCGTATTAATAATATTCAGATTTTGCATCATCTTCATTCTTTAAAGGGACTGACATACTGTGCTTTGTGGAATGGAAAAAAACCAAAGGAATAGCAGCTAAAGATAAAGGATATCAAGAAATTGACTATAAGGAATGTGATTATGTGACAGAACAGTATGAAAGAGCTACAGCACCGATGGAACATAAAATAGCAGTTCCAGCCATACACAAGAGTAGCAGTAGTGAAGTGATAGCAAAAAAGTGACAACCGTATTGGATTTTGTTAAAGGCCACAAAAAGGCTATTGAATCAAAATTCATTTAGGATTAGGTAATGGGCCTATGTCAAACCCAGAAAAGAGGGTCATGTGATATCGGGCATGTTTGTAACATTTTAAGGTCAATTGGTGTGTGTGGTCATCTTTAGCAGAACAGATAGCACATTGGTGAATTGCATGGTGTGATGTTGAGACTATGAAAGGGGTTCCCAGACTTTGTTGCCTGGGATCCCATGTCCAACCTGAAAAGGTTGGGGTGACCCCAAACACGTTGATCGTTTTAGCAAACATTTGAGTCCAAGAATTGTCTAAGGCAGAGTCAGACTGGCCATATGCTCGCTCAGTTTTTTGCCATTTGGGGGCTGCGTTCGAGTCCTTAAAATGGACATTCAGGAGGGGTTTATTTTCTGAATAGGCTAATGCCTTTCAAGTTCCCAGGAGGTAAATATTTCTAATCCAACACTGGACTAATGCTGAACAATTGGGGGTTATTAGACCTTAAGAGCGTATCCAAACTGGTCCCCTCTCTTGAGAAGGAAGAGGAAACCTATTTTTCATGATTATATCATGCGGTTGCAGCCGCATGTATACTGCTTCTCTCGATTTATGTCAGCCGTGCTAGAACAGCTGGACATATTGTGCTCATAGGCGTTCTTTCTTTTTTGCCTTCTTTCTTTCTTTTTCCAAACGCTCCCCTTAAAATGCTTTCTTCTAACCAAACGCTTGGGCCGATTTAACCAAACTTGTTCTGAAAAACCACTGGAACCAGCGTTCATATATGGTGTACACAGCTTTGGGACAAAGTTCAGTGTGCTGATAAAGGGCATTCTTTGAAAATCTATAAATTCCTTCTTCTTGCCATAAATCAATTTGTATGGTCCACGAATTTCAGTCAGAAGAACCGTTAACCCAAGACCCTATAGGGGTGTACACAGATTGGGTTGGTTGAAAGGGCATGTAGGCCGATTAAAGGGCATTCTTGAAAATCTATGAATTCCCTCTTCTAACACAAAACAAGTGCTATGAACACAAATTTCAGCAAAAGAACCATTAACTCAAGTCCCATATAGGGTGTACACAGATGAGGTGAAAGACAGTGTGTAGGCGATTAAAGGGGCATCTTTGAAAATCTATTAAATTCATGTTCTGTCTCAAATTAAGTGCTATGATCACCAAAGTTGGTCGGAAGAACCACTGACACAAGATCCATAAGGGTGTAAACACATTGGGGTCAAAGGTCATGTAGGACGCCGATTAAAGGGGCATTTCTCATCAAATATATAAACTGTGCTTTGGTCTCCAATTAAATGCTTGATCACTTAAAGTAGAAGAACATATGGGACTCAAGGACATATAGAGTGTACACAGATTAAGGTGAAAGACAATGTTGGATGATTTAAAGGGTATTCTTTGAAATTCAGAATTCCTTCAGTCTCCAAAATCTAGTGCTATGATCACCCAATGTTGGTCAGAAAAACCATTAACCCACTGACACAAGTCCTATAGGGGGTGACACAGATTATCAATCACATACCACAGAATTAAAGGGGCATTCTTTTTGAAAATTCTATAAATTACTCTTCTGCCTTATTACTCAAAATAAACCATCTGTTCAAATACAAGGTTCACTAGGTGTGGTCAAAGGTCATAGAAACATTGAATGCTGACATAGTGCTTCTTCCGAAGCACATTTAGCCCTAGTTCTGTCGTTCTTCTTCTTTGACCCCTCTTCAAAAGATACTAGTGCCAGATGCTTGGTCGGATTGATCCAAGAATTGGCCACCAAGAACCCCTGACCCCAAGCTTTCATATACGGTTGTAAAACAGTGTGACAAGGGGTCACGTAGGGTCAATAACGGCCATTGTGGCGCTAACACCCTTTTCCCTACTTCTCCCAAGAGTTCGCTGTGCTATCGAGGCCATTCGGTCACAGGATTGCAGATTGCCTGCCTTATGCCTTGTACACAGAGTTTCAATCCCAAGGTCCATTTAGGTGGTCAAAAAGGGGCAGTCTCTCTAACCCTCTTAAGATTTCAAAATGCTATTAGTGTTACACGTTAAAGTGATCTTGACCAGACTTCTTCAGAATAATAAACCCTGACCCAAGGCCACAATTGTGTTGACAGATTGGGGTCAAAGGTCACAACAAGGGTCATTAGAGGTCAGTTCGCTCTTACCCTCCTTTTTGCTGTTTCTGCCCAAAATCAATTGCTATAATCACTAGACTTGGTAATAAGACACCGCTGACCCAAGGCACATATGAGGTGTTTAAAGATTGGGTCAAAGGTAACGTAGGGGTCATTACAGGTAAAGTGCTCTTAGCCTCCTTTTGGCTGTTTCTGCCACAAATCAATTGCTATATCACTAGACTTGGTCAGAGAGAACCGCTGACCTAAGGGCCATATAGGGTGTTCACCAGATTTTGGGTCAAAGGTCAACTGGGCCGATTAAAGGGGGCCATTCTTTGAAAATATTGAAAAGACCTCACACCAGATATCAATGCTATAATACCCGGACTTGGTAAGAAGAATTGTTGTGACCCAACCCTTATAATGTGTACATAGATTGGGTCAAAGGTCACATGGAACAGGCAAGTAGACTTCTTAGTGCAAGTAGTCACAGCATGATCTACTCTGTTCTATAGCACAATCGATGACTAGTATATCATGCGTGCAGCCGCATGATTATAATGTTCTTCTCTCGATTTATTTCTTCTTTCTTTCTTCTTTGTACCTTGCTTCAAAATGATACTAGTGCCAAACGCTGGGGCCGGGATTACCAAAATTAATCAGAAGAACCACTGCCCAAGTTACACCAGGGGTGTAAATATTTTGACTTTGACCTCCTGTAGGTGGTCAATACAGGTGTCAAAAACTAAAATCTTTTGAGGCCTACTTCTCCTACAGATTAGGTGCGCTAGGACGGAAAAAATTACACATGAGCATCCCTTTGGTCAGTGTTACAGCTTGTATACAGAATTAATATCGGAACTCATTAACATCAAAATGGCGGCATATTCTAATTAATATGCAAAATCTATATCTCAAAATCGATACAACTGGATAGGTGATGATGCGCAAAAGTTGCGGAAATGTCGAGACGAATCACATGACAGAATATGGGCATAGAGGGTTCACGTGCAAGATATGCAAATGAGCTAATTATTAATATGCAAAAACGCTTTAACTCATTAACCAAAGTAGAATTTATGTCAAATTGTTACAAGAACAAATCCCATAATTTTGAAATTCAAAAACTTGTTTTGAAAACATTTTGATCAAAAGGTCAAATGGGGTCATCTAGGGGCAAATATAAAAGAAGTTCATTGACCTAAATAGCTATGTCATCTTTAGGCATCAATGAAAAGTGAAAAAGAGGTCACAGTGACCTCGCGCGTGAGCCTGCGTTAAGGGGTCAAAGGTCAAAAACACAAACTATCAAAGTTGCTTATAGTGCTAGAATACCTATGTAATCTTGTAGGGCTCAAGTTCCCACTCAACGACAGAGATGAAAAATAGTCTACATGGTAATTGGGTGCCCAACTGCCCATCTGGGAAAACTTGATTATTGTGATCCAACTGTCATTGCAAGTCTTGTCTACTTCACATTCAACGACTGGCATAGTATCCTGGAGTCGTCTAGTTTTATATTAGGTACTTAGGATTAATTTAAATATTTTATATTGCATAATTAATACGTTTAAAACTCATTCAAAGTGAAAGAATCATAAATGCATTGCTAACTCTTTGGGACCGTAACAATAGATTGGGGGTCCCGGTCCACAGGGACAGTGCAAGTAGTAAACGCATGATGATACCTGTGTTTTCTAAAGCACAATCGATGCCTAGTTATATTCGCATGCGGTGCAGCGCTTGATATACTGTCTTCTCTCGATTTCTTTTTCTTCTTTCTTCTTCTTTGTACCTTGCTTCAAAATGCTACTAGTGCAAACGGCTGGGCCGCTATTACCAAAAATTGGTCAGAAGAACCCACTGACCCAAGTACACCAGGGGTGGTAAAAGTTTGACATTTGACCTCTCGTAGGGTAATAGAGGTCAAAACTAAAAATCTTTTGAGGCCTACTTTTCTACAGATTAGGTGCGCGCTAGGTGACGAAAATTCCACATGAGCATCGCCTTTGGTCATGTAATATACAGCTTTGTACACAGAATTAATATCGGAACTCTTAAACATTCAAAATGGCGGGATTATCTAATTAATATGCAAAATTGCATATCTCAAAATCGATATAAAACCTGGATAGGTGATGTTTGCGCAAAAAAAGTTGAGCGATAATGTCGAGATGATCACGTTTGACAGAATATTGGCATAGGGGCACGTGCAAGATTGCAAAGGAGCTAATTAAGATTGCAAAAACGCTATAACTCATTAAACAAAAGTAGATATTATGTCAAATTTGTTCAAAGAACCACTGGAAAAGGCTCTATTACTTATGTACACATTTGGATCAAAAGGCAAAGGGGGTCATCTAGGGGTCAAAATATAAAAGAAGCTAATTGACTAAATAGCTATGTCACTCTGTAGGCATCAATGAAAAAGTGAAAAATCCACAGTGACCTCGGCCCTCTGTGAGCCATAGTTAAGGGGTCTAAGGTCAAAATACACAAAATATCAAAGGTTGTGGCTTTATATTGCTAGAATACCTATGACATCTTGTAGGGCTCAAGTTCCCCATCAACGACAGATGAAATAATAGTCTACATGGTAATTGTGTGCCCAACGGCCCATCTGGGTTTGCGAAGAAACTGTTATTGATGTGATTAACCACTGTCATTGCAAGTCTGGGTCTTACTTCACATCAACAACCTGACGGGCATAGTATCTTGGAGTCCGGTCTAGTTTTTATATTTATGTTACTTAGACTAATTATAATATTTTTATGCTAATTTATAAGTTTAACTCATCAAAGTGAAAAATGAATCATAAAATCATTGCTAACTCTTTTGACCTGTAACAATAGATTGGGGGTCAAAGGTCAAATGGAAGTGCAAGTAGAAGTAACCGCATGATATACCCGGCTTTCTAAAGCACAATCGTTGCCTAGTTATATCAGCGGTGCAGCCGCATGATATACTGTATACTCTCTCGATTCTATCTTTCTTTCTTTCTTCTTTCTTTCTTTGACCCTGCTTCAAAATGCTACTAGTGCCAAACGACTGGGCCGATTTAACACAAATTGGGAGAAGAACCACTGACCCAGTTACACCAGGGGTGGAAATATTTTGACCTTTGACATCTCGTAGGGGTCAATAGACGGTCAAAAACTAAAAATCTGTGAGGCCGACTTCTTCTACAGATTAGGTGCGCTAAGTACGAAAATTCCACATGAGCATCTTCTTTGGTCAGTGTATACAGCTTGTAAACAAAATAATATCGGACACTCCATTAACATTCAAATTGGCGGCATTATCTAATTAATATGCAAAATTGCTATATCTCACAAATCGAATAACCTGGATAGGTGATGTCTGCGCAAAAGTGCGGATATGTCGAGACGAATCATGAGACAGAATATTGGCCATAGGGGGGTCACGTGCAGGATATGCAAATGAGCTAATTAATAGCAAAACACGTATAACTCATAAACAAAGTAGATATTTATGTCAAATTTGGTTCACACGAACCACTGGAAAAGGACTTTCTATTATTATGTGCACATTGGGATCAAAAGGTCAAATGGGGTAATCGAGGGCGTCAAAATAAAAGAAGCTTAAATTGACCTAAATAGCTTTGTCATCTTGTAGGCATCAAGGAAAAGTGAAAAAAGAGTCCACAGTGACCTCGCCTCTGTGAGCCATCATTAAGGGGTCAAAGGTCAAATACACAAAATATCAAAGTTGCATATATTGCTAGAATACCTATGTCTTCTTGTAGGGCTCAAGTTCCCACGCAACGACAGATTTGTGAATGAAAGTAATTGTGAATGGTAATTGTGTGCCACAAAACTGCCCATCTGGGAAAACTGGATTATTGATGATGATACCACTGTCATTGCAAGTCTTGTTACTTCACATCAAACTGAAGGGCTAGATCCTGGAGAGTAGTCTAGTTTTCTAGATTATGTTACTTAGGATTAATTTAGAATATTTATATGCTAATTATTAAGTTTTAAACTGCATTCAAATTGAAATGAATCCTAAACTTGCTAACTCTTCGGGACCTGTAACAATAGATTGGGGGTCAAAGGTCACTGGACAGTGCAAGTAGTACCGCATGATATACTCGAGCTTTCTAAAGCACCAATGATGCCGTTCTTTCTTCTTTCTGTCTTTCTTTCTTTGTTAACTGCTTCAAATGCTACTAGTGCAAAACGGCTGGGCCGATATTACCAAAATTGGTCAGAAGAAACCACTGACCCAAGTTACATCAGGGGTTTTGTAAATATTTTGAACTTTGACCTCTCCTAGGGGAATTAGACGGTCAAAAAAACTTTAAAAAATCTTTTGAAGGGCCTAACTTCGTCCAGATTAGGTGCGCTACGTACGAAAATTCCGCCTGAGCATCTTCTTTGGTCAGTGTATACAACTTGTACACAGAAGTAAATCGGAAACTCCTTAACATTCAAGACATGGCGGCATTATTAATTAATATGCAAAAATTGCTATAATCTCAAAATCGATACAACCGGGATATTGAAGTGATTGGTCTGTGCAAAAGTTGCGGATATGTCGAGACGAATAGTGTGTGACAGAATATGGGCCATAGGGGTCACGTGCAAGAAATGCAAATGAGCTAATTAATATGCAAAAAACGCGATCACTCATTAACCAAAGTAGATATTTATTTCAAAATTTGTTCACAGAACCACTGGAAAAGGCTCTATACTTATGCGCACAATTGTTGGGATCAAGAGGTCAATGGGGTCATCGAGGGGTCAAATATAAAAGAAGCTTAATTGACTAAATAGTATGTCATTTGTAGGCATCAATGAAAAAGTGAAAAAGATCCACAGTGACCTCGGTCTGTGAGCCATCGTTAAGGGGTAAAGGTCAAAATACACAAAATATCAAAGTTAGTTGCTTACATTGCTTAGAATACCTATGTCATCTTGTAAGGCCTCAAAAGTTCACACTCAACGACAAATGGAATATAAGTTAAATGGGTAAGTGGTGCCCAATCTGGAAAAACTTGATTATCCATGATACCACTGTCATTTGCAAGGCTTTGGTCACTTCACCAACAACCTGACGCACATCAACCTGACGAGCATAGTATCCTGGAGTCGACTAGTTTTTATATATGGTTATTAGAT
Source organism: Ophioderma brevispina (assembly GCA_023653785.1). Classification (NCBI taxonomy): domain Eukaryota; kingdom Metazoa; phylum Echinodermata; class Ophiuroidea; order Amphilepidida; family Ophiodermatidae; genus Ophioderma; species Ophioderma brevispina. The sequence goes on from JAMKCH010001823.1 coordinate 75,240, forward strand.
TAACTTATAATATTTGTATGCTAATTTATAAGTTTAAAACTCATTCACAGTGAAATAAATCATAATCATCGCTAACTCTTTGGGCCTTGTCAACAATATATTGGGGTCAAAGGTCACTGTGAGACAGTGCAAGTAGTCACCCCATGATATACTCGTGCTTACTAAAGCCAATCGATGGCCTAGTTGTTTTTCCGAACTATTCAAATGAACTTTTTGACCGTTTTCAAAGTTTATAGCTTCATGACCCATTCTTAAGGGCCTGCGACCCAAAAAGGGGTCGCGACCCCCAAGTTGGAAAACACTGGACGGTATGACTATTGATGACACATCCCAATTGAGGGTGTCTCCAACAGACTACTGGCTACAATACATGGAATTTAACACCATCAATGAAAAGGTCTCTACTAACTTAAAAACTAAGTCTTGCACCTTTTTCAACAATGTAGAGAACAAAATGGCCGACATATTGTGTACATTGACCCATTAGGTGTATATATATGTACGTCCTATATGTTAGAAAATGAATGAATTTTGACAAAGAAATCTTCAACAATTTTGAAATTCCTCATCACCTCATTCAGCAATTCGACCTTGACTTTTCTCATAATTAATTGTTTAAATCCAGCACTTGATGGATGAAAATGGAAGAAAGCTTGATGAAATATTTTTGATTCGAGAGATGTTCATGTGGATGATAGTGATCAAAGAAATTTACACTTCAATTCATTAGGTCACATCAAATTGGGCAAGAGTTCGCATAGTACCACGCACCCCTCATTATTCATGCCACATAAGACTTTTAATTATTTGTAGCTGTTTATTCAGTTTTTGATGAAACAGGCCAGATATTAAAATAAGTTTTTGTATCATGTAAATATAGATGAGGGGGTACATATGGAACTCTTTCCTCAAATTAATTTAGATTTAGTAATGGCCGGACAAGTGCCAGAAGGTATACATCCGAATCATTAATAAATGCATGCCAACAATGGAAGTTGACCCGGCAAACTACAGAAATCTTGCCATATCTTTTCTCCATGATTCTACAAAAATACTTCCTAAATCTGAACTGAGCCACCCTAGCTTTAACATTTTTTGAGAAAGGCTTAATCAATGATTCATATCGAATTTTGTAATACAAGAAAACATAATATAGCCCCCTTGTCTTTCAAAGATGCTGTTACGGGCTTGAAATAGAAATGAAACTGTACATCAAATTAAGTATTGCAGACATTATTGTATAGCGCCTTTTCACCACAAATGTGATTACACTGTATATGTAATTTTTCAAAAATTTGGAGATTTTTACACGATGCATTGGTACTTGCTAGTAAAACTCTAACCTTTGAATGGTTAAGCTCGAAAATGTCTACGTGTCACAAACGAAGGAATTTGTACTAGAATAATTATTATCACGGGACCCCGATAATAATCCAACGCGGCTGCTGGAAACGGCCTTCCAATGTGAATAGCCGGAAATAGCGCGATGTACGTGTTTACGCTCACCATTAGTTGTTTTAATAGTTCAGCAAGCAAGCCAAGTTAGAGGTTATTTTTCTCGAGGTGGCACTATTTCATTCATTCTGGACGGACCTACAACTAGCATTTTCAGCTCTGCCGTAGTCCAATCTGGGATCCCAATTCTAATTACCAATCGCTTATTTTATGATGATAACCGCATTTTTTAGCATTCTCGTTCGCAGGTATAGTTTCTAGACAATTACCAACGTAACGTGCAAAATATCAAATTTTGAAAATTGGGGGCGCTCTTCAAAAAATGTGCTACTATTGCTTTAAGGGCGTTCCTGCATTCAAAAGTGTGAAGTTCGCTCTGTGAAACTGGGCATACTTAAAGGGGCATTCGTCTTTATAACTTTCTATTTTCGAAATAAACTTTAAAAGAATACACCACAGTGGTCTAT